>APFE030676357.1:4930-68419 GCA_000404065.3 Pinus taeda | reverse complement strand
TTTGAGATCAGAACAAGCAAAAGGTGAACGGAGTAAGCTGAGAGGAATTTTAAAGGGAAATTCTGAGGTGAAGACGCCAAGTTTGGTAAACAAACAAGGTAAGAACGTGAATGATTTTCGCTCGGCGACTATAGATAAGCTTGAGTCCGCCATTACTCACAAGGTTTGATTGTTTGACACCAGTTTGACTGCCCGAGAAGGAAGGGATTCGATGGTTTGTTTGCATCCCACGCGGCCAGTGACAGCCAGGTAATTCTAAAAATCCGGGATAACTCTTTGTATACAGCACGTAGGGAAGAAATGAATCAATCTTAATGCATAAACTGTGGCGTGAATAATCGGCCAGCATTTAAAATCACTGGTTGCATGCATTACACGATAGAGGAACATGAGAAATCAAATGCATTTAACACGGAGAGGAAGTTTAAATGACTGGGCGTGAGGGTTGTTGAATGTATAAATACTGTTGTTTGAACTATAGTCGCATCTCTTTGTTTGCTGAGAACCGCCAAGTCTTCAAATGCATATGTATATGTTTTCAATATGCGCCATTGTCATCGGCTGTCAACAACGTTATGAGGGTTTGTGATACGTGGTTGCACCGAACAGAATGCTGGCATATACATTAAATTGAGTGTTGTATATATATGAGTTGTAACAGGTGTGCATTGACAAATATGCCGTGGGAATTGTCAAGAAGGAACAGGGGAATGCTGTAGTCATATATCAAAACGAGTCTAACGCGTCCATATTTCTCTGTGCATACTCATATGTTTGTGCCATTGAATGCATAGAACTGTCCTCAAATACATATTATTGACTGCAAATTTTTTTGTTAACAGACAACGTTGCATGGTTGTGCCTTAAGGCCGAGGGTTCAAAGATTGAGTTCTTTTTAAAAAAAAATTGTTTGCCATTTGATTGAGCAGAGGTCGAGCGCATGTGAATAGCCCTCTATGCTCATAGGGTGTCTGCAGTTTTTATATACAGTGATGTTTTTGTCAAATATTGCAGTGGATTGAGGCCGAGAATAAATTGCTTGGGTATACAGTTATTTAAAAAAAAAAAAATTGTTGAAAGGCCAGTACAATTTACAGTCAATGTTTGTTGAATTTCTGAGAGGCCGAGAGCAAATTTTTTTTTTGCATTATACAGTCATGCTTTTCCCATTAGGAATAAACAAGGAATGTTTTGAGGCCGAGAGGAAAAATTTCCATTGTGAATACACAGAGAATGTTTAAGGAAGTCGAGAGCAAAAATTCTTCTTATGTTTTTATTTAAATACACAGTAATCATGTTATTTTTCTTAGGAAAACATGGTTAATTCTATATGTGTATTTATTATTTAAACACAACATACAGGGGATAGTGTATTGATAATGGGTATTCAGGTTGGTGTGCTTTGAAACAGGGGTTTGAAACAGGTCTATACAGAGGAAAGACAACAGAGATTTAAAGTTGAATCAGAGAGGGCAGGTAAGCCTCATTGTTTTTACAATTTCATTTAGAAACAATAATCATTATCCTTGTCAAAATGAAATTAGTAACAGCTGAGGATTACATTTATTGGTTCACAGAAATCATGGCGAATCGGGTAGAACCCAAATTTCACATAGAGCAGTGGGGAAAAGAAACAGTAGAAAAATTATATCAGTCGGGCATGATAGGATTTCTCCAGAAGTTCAATGGTCATTCATAACAAATAACTAAAGAGTTTATCAATAATTTCAGTCAAGATAAAACTAAAATAGGTGAACTCAGTATCCCAGTCACTCAGGAGTTCTTGTCCAAAGCCCTAAAATTGCCTATGATAGGAGAAAACTATCATAAAAGTTTGCATTTCAAGGAGAAAGCCTGGATTTTCTTCCTTGAAAAGAACAGGAAAGGCACCTTTGATAGAGCTAAGGGGATACCCCGTGAATGGTTCAATGAACCATGGGGAGAGCTAGTTATGATTATTCAGAAATTTTTGACTTGTGACCGACAGTATAGTATTGCTCATCTATACCATGTTAGATTGTTGCAGCACATAAAGGGAGATGGTAGAATAAACTTGACATATTTTCTATGTAAAAGTCTTGTTAAAATGGTTGAAACAATGAAACAGGAGAATAAGCCAAAGGCAACACAGGTATATCATCAGGGGTTAATTAAAATCTTGGTAGAGTATCAGGTGAAAGAAAAAGGGTTAGACTGGAAGGAATTTATGCATTAACATCATTTTACTGAACATTTTGTTGATATACAAGACAAAGTAGAGCAAGAAGATAGAAGCATGATGAACTCTCCCTTCTATCCTAGAACGAGAGCAAGAAAGCTAGCCATGCATGAGACTGATACATCTATTTCTATTCCTAGGACTAGGAATTATGTTGATTTTGAAAAGGAGGTAGAAGCATATTCCCCTAGGAAACCAGAAGAACAGGAACCCCTTGAGAGAGATTCTATATTTGATAATGATGCAGGAGAATCCTTGATGAAAACTACCCAAGATTTTGAAAAAGAACTGAATTTGGCCAAGATACAAGACTTAACAGATCAGCTTGAGATAAGTAAAATTGTTGAGAAGCAATTGAAATCAGAGAATAAGGCACAGAAAAAAGAAAATGCAAAGTTAATAAAAACAAATGACAAATTACAGGAAGAAATAAGCAGGCTAAAAAGAAGAAATGAATTGTTTTCTAAACAGGCATTCAAGTGGCTGAAAGACAAAAACATATGGCAAGCTAAGTATGAAAAGTAGAAGGTTAAAGCAGCAATATTAAAGGCCAAACAGGAATCAGATACAGGCACAACATCTACTTCAGGGGGCAGAAGGTCCAAGAGGAGCAAGCAAGCATGGGGACATGCTTGAACATAAGCATGGGAGAGATGTTGGGCTTCAGATTTGATCTCATTTTGCTTTGATAAACTTATCTAGTTATCCATTTATCCCTCGTTTTCACCTCATCCATCTCATTTTAATTAATATTTGGTGTTTAATCAGGTATTTAGCTTTAATTTATCAATTTCTAAAGTTTTTATTAAAGTTTGAGTTTAAGTGCAATTTTGGCAGTTTTAAGAAATTCCCGTAATCACTTCATGGTTGATATGGATGCAGGCCACTTCAGCACGAATGGGATGCATGAATAGAAGGCTTGGGAACTAGGACCGAGCCACCTATGCTTGGTTTCAGCAGAACGAGTTTTCTTATGCCTTTGTGGAGCTAGTCAATCATGACTAGTCATCCAGAAATCCCATTTAAATAGGGTTGTTTTGGGATTCCCTGATTTTAGTCATATTTCTTGGGATGAGGGAGTTGGATTCGACTTGGATAGGTGGATTAGGATAGCTATGTTTGTTAGAGTGATTTCAGATCAGTTGGTTTCATAGACTCATTATTTAAGAGCCACACTTTGATGGCTCAACACACTTGACATTTGATACTTATATGCTGTAATATTTTTGGTGTGAAGACTTAAGTTGGAGACTTATGTTACTTTCATTTTGCTGATCAATACATGGATTTTTGACTGATCTAAAGCTTCTGATATTATCTTCATAAGTGTGCAAGGCAAGGGTGGAGGGCCCCCACACCAAGCTAAGTACACTTCCAAATTAGACTAGTTTTATTTCATTGCAAATCGGGTTGATGATAGCTTTAGCTTTTCAAACTCTTATTTCAGATTGCATCATGGTTATTGATTTCATTTGTTAATGGTTTATTCATCATCTAATTGAGTTGGCAAGCAAGTGCTCAAGTTGGGCATTCTCTCTATGAAATGGTGAATTAGATTTAGTCTTTTATTTACATGCAAACAATTTGTTTCCATTTAGATTTATATCTTGAGATGAATGAGTTATTATGGAAAACTTTGAATTTCTCTTAATTTAAGAGCTCTTTTTCATGTATGATTTATGCATCTTGAGTCTTTGATTATAATCTCTAATTCATTAAAGTCATAATTGAGGTGAGAGCAGATCTCTTGAGTCAAGAACTCTTTCAATATTTCCTCTTTTAAGCTGATTGAATTAAGAATTTTAGATATATGTTTCCTTAGTTTCTTTTGTCATTTATCTTTCAAAGTGTAGTTATACTTGATCTTCACAAATAGTGGATTTGCCTCCAAGTTTCACAAACCCGGATTGATAATAATACTTGCGTTAATTTAGTCACATAAATTAGCTCAATAGCAACCAAGAAAGGGAAGTATTAGAAGCCGAAGTAGTCTCGATGTGTGAGGAAGTGAAGAAGGGAAACATTGTCCAAAACTATGCCAAGAGGTCAAGGGAGTTGGAAGAAATCAATAATATAGTGACAAGATACCTCAAGAGAGAAGTCTAATAGAAGCAACAAGAACTCGACACAACATTTTCAGAGATCAGCAGGATCACACAATAGATGCAAGAAGAAGAAATTGAAAGGAAGGAATATGATCAAAGGTATGTATCTGCTATTGACCAAAAGAAAAAGTAATTAGAAACATATTCAATAGAAATAAGTAGACTTGGGATTGAAAAAGAGAAGGAAAATGAACAGATACAGGTTCTCAACAGAGAAGTGGAGAAGACCACTCTTCTCACGCTACAGGTTGAGGAGGCAGAAAAAAGAAGGAAGATCTTGGAAACATGGCTTCAAGAAGATATTACTCAAAATCAAGAAGAACTTGATGCAACCCATGATGAGATCAACAAACTCAAGGGATCGCAAAAATAACACTTACAAGATAAGACAAATGAAGAAGCAAAAATGAACGAAATTAAAGATGGTAAAGCTCGAGTTGATTAAGGTACTAGCTCCACAGCTTCGCAGGATGATTCTAAGAAGGAATTTGATCAAAGTGAAAATCCAAAGAAGAATGTTGCAACTACAAAGAACAAGACCAAAGAAATCAAGAACAAAGGACCGCAACAAAATACAATATTGCCTCCAAAGAAGAATGAAAAATCTTCCAGGTATGTTCATTTATTTAATGGTTATTTCTTTTTATGTGCTAACTATGGACATATGGCTAGGGGTTGTGAAGTTTTTGATAGTTACAATCATTATCTGTAAAATCCTAGAAGCAAGTTTGCAGGATCACAAGAAAGGTTCCATGATTATTTCATTAGAAGAGAATACCTGCTAGATGGGCGAGACATTGAATGCTTCAAAGGCCATAACTATGGCCATAGCACTCGTGATTGCATATATGATATGGAATTGCTTCTGGACAACATTGAATGCTTCAAGTGTCATAAATATGGGCACATGGCTTAATATTGCAGGAATAAGAAGGCATGGAAAAGGAAACAGGTACAGGAAGACAAAACAAATAACAAGGTTTTAGTAAGTATGCTTTCATGATTTGTAAAAGATAAAGGTCATGAGGAATTAGTAGTTGCTTTAGGTAATGACACAAGTCAAGATGGCACGTTAGGTGACTCACTATTTTGAACAATCTGGCTTGTTGACTCCTTAACGTTTGTACAGGAGGAGTCTATGTAGCAGTATATGGCACAAATCTACAATTGACAGGAAGGTAATTTGAACAAGATAGTAGTTTAATTAAAGGTTTAGGGGGAGAAAAATAGTTGAAGGATTATAGGTTACCAGGAACAAGGCAAGATTAGTCTCCAAAGGATATGCAAAGTTTGAAGGAATCAATTTGAAGAAACATTTTCACTAGTTGCTAGAATGGAAGCCATCCAGATGTTTCTCGCCTATGCATGTTCAAGAAAAATAAAAGTCTACCAAATGGATGTCAAGCCAACATTTATGAATTGTGAATTAGAAGAATAATTTTACATCAAAGAACCTAAAGGTTTTCTACTATCAGAAAAAGAAGACTATGTTTTCAAGTTAAAGAAGGCTCTGTGTGGTCTCTAGCAGGCTCCCAGAGCATGGTATGCTCGTCTTGATGGATATTTATGTCAAAAAGGGTTCAAGAAAGGTACTGCTAATATAAATCTTTACGTACAAATAGACAAATATAATTTAACAATCGTTGAGGTATATGTGGATGATATAATCTTTGGTAGCAATGATGATCGACTAAGTAAAAAAATTTCTAAAAAGATGCATAGTGAGTTCGAGATGTCTTTACTTGGTGAGTTGACATACTTCTTAGGGATTCAGATATCTCAACAAGAGAAAGGATTATTTATATGTCAAGCCAAGCACAACAAGGAAATGCTCAAGAAATGCAAAGTGGAAGATTGCAAATTCGTCCTTAATCGAATGGTAATAGGTTGCAAATTGAGCATAGATGACTCATCTAAGGATGTGGATCAAAGGTTGTACAAATCTATGATTGGTAGTCTTCTATATGTAACAACCTCTTGACTAGATGTTATGAAAGCAGTTGGACAAGTAGAAAGATTCCAAGTAGCACCAAAAGAATCACATATTATTGCCATCAAAAGAATTCTTCGATATCTAAAGGGCACAATAGAATATGGCTTGTGGTATCTCAACGGAAAAAATCTCATTACTCATGCCTTTACAAACGCAGATTGGGAAAGAAGCATTGATGATCGTAAGAGTACTAGTGGAGCAGTATTCTATCTAGGTGGTTGTATCGTATCATGGTTGAGAAAAAAGTAAACTCCAATCTCGTTATCTACAGTGAAAGAAGAATACATTGCAGTTGCAGCTTATTGTACTCAAGTCCTCTGGATGAAACAAACTTTGCAAGATCTTCAAGTACAATATTTCCTTATTTCTATTTATGACAATAAAACTTTTGAAGCTTAGGGCTTTCTCTTTGGGCTTCAACTCCATAAATTCACTATCCAATCAACTCTAAACTTTTAAAAAAATAAAATATGTACAAGTGATTTGAAATCAGTAACTAGGTTCTATGTAGTGTTTAAGAATTCGACCATTAACTGGTCCTCCTTCTGCTTCTGTGCCATCCAATTCTTTGAGGAAAAAAGCATTATTCCCCTAAAAGCATAAACGATATATGGGCCTTTCCATAAGAATTCAAACTTCCCATGTTTACCTTTATCCTCTCTTCTTGAAACCAATTTAAAAACATTGTCTCCTAGATAGAAATCTTTTGCCTTAGTGCTTTTATCAAAAGCTTTCTTAATCCTTTCCTGCACAACTTGTGATCTGATGTACACTTCTTCCTTGGTTTGTTTTAAGTGAATTGTTTGGTTGATTCTCCTTTGAATGTCATTTGGCTCAACCTGCACCTCTTGGAGTAACTTCATCACTGGTGTTCCCAGGGAAAATGGGAAAACAACTTCCATTCCATAAAGTAATTGATAAGAACTGGTACCAATGGATTTCTTTGTGGTTAGCCTATCTGCCCACAAGGCATTTACTAGCTTCTTGTTCCATGTTTTCTTGTTATCCTCTACCAATTTTTTGATGATATTCACTAAACTCTTGTTGGAAGACTCTGCTAGTCCATTTCCTTAGGGATAATAAGTTGTGGAGTGACCTAGGGTTATATGATACTTATTACAGAAATCAATCATTCTCTTATATTTGAAGGTTGTTGCATTATTAGTGATGATCTTGGTTGGGCACCCAAATCTAGATAGGATGCTGGATTCAAGGAAGGTTATTATAGTAGTATCAGTGGCTTATCTTGAGGGTATGGCTTCTATCCATTTTGTGAAATAATTTGTAGCATTCACGATCCATCTATGTTGGGTAGAGGAAGGTGGATGAATTTCACCAATGAAGTCAAGACCCCACTATTGAAATGGTGCTTTAGCAGATATTGGTTTCAAGGGTAAGGGAAAAAGTTTTTTCTTTCCTTCAAAAATCTGACATTTATGACATGAGGTTACAAATTCATTTACATCAAAAAATAAAGTGGGCCAATAAAAATTGGCTCTTAGAATCTTGTCAGTAGTGGATTTCTAGTAAAGATGTCCTCAACAGTTACCTGCATGAAATTCTTGTAATAATTGTTAGATTCTTCTTTTAAGAAACAGTTAATAAGTATACCTTCATGATTCCTCAAAAAAAAAGCATTGTCAATTATGCAAAACTTTAAAGATTTCATTTTTAAGAACCTACTTTTAGTCTTGGATAATTCAGGAAGAGCTTGTAAATTTTGTAAAACATATATAATGTTAGCATACCATGGTGATTCAACAAAGGCCTGGCTGATCAGTGGAGTCGTCATCTCCTCTCCATCATCCATTTCTGCAATAAGATTTATGTCTAAGGCCTGACAGTTTGATTCAACCATGAGCTTGGCTAAACCTTGGCCTTTGATCAACTTTGTAGGTTTAATTTCTAGGTCATATTCTAATATAGTAGCTATCCACTTCCCTCTCTTTCCATCTGGACCATCCTGAGTTAGGATGTCTTTGACCACATCATTGGGAACATAAGCTATTACATGAGAATATGGGATGTAAACTCTGAAATATTTGATAGCTTTGACTAAAGCAAAAGCTTGATTTTCCATTACATTATACTTCAAAGGGGCATCCCTCGGGACTTTGCTGAAGAAGGCAATAGTTTCTTCAAAACCTTCATCATTCTTTTGCAGTAAGACTACCATAATTGTGTGTTCTGAGGAAAAAAAAAATATAATGAAATCCCTATCAAACTTTGGACTGATAAAAACTGGTGTTTGTGTTAAGGCTAGCTTAATATCTTCAAAAGACCTTTTAGCCTCAACTATCCACTTGATAGTAAAATCTTTCTCCAACATGTTATTTAATAATCTAATTAGTTCTACTAAATTAGAAATAAATATTCTAAGAAACTTTATTTTATCTAAAAAGGCTTGTAGTTCTCTGATGCTTCTAGGATGCTATATATGTAAGATGGTTTCAATTCTTGCAGGATCTATTCAGATACCATCTTTAGAGATTATGTGGCCTAACAATTTTCCCTCTTCCAACCCAAATAGAGATATTTTAGAATTCAAAGAAATTGCATACCTTCTACACTTGATGAAGACCTCCCTTAGATGATCTAGGTGCATTAGATTTAGAGAATGCAGTGATATCATCTAAGTATATTACTAAGAAGTCATGGATTTCCTTAGAAAAAGCTATGTCCATAGCTCTTTGAAAAGTGGCCCCTGAGTTCTTTAGTCCAAAAGGCATTTTCACATATATGAAATTTCCCCAGGGAGTTTTAGCCTGGTCATATGGGTGGACTAAAATCTGGTGGTAACCAGAAAACCCATCTAACCCTGGTTGATCCTACAACCCTCTGTAATATGTGCTCCATTTTGGGGAGAGGGTAGTTGTCCTTGAGTGAAACTTTATTGAGATTCCTAAGGTCAACACACAGTCTAATTTCACCAGTTTTCTTTCTTGTGGGCAACAAATTTGAAACCCAATCAGAGAATCTAATTGGTGTTATGATCTTGGCTTCATACATTCTTTTGATTTCCTTTTCAACAGAAGGTAATAGAATGGGATTAATCCTTCTAAGCTTCTGTCTAAAAGGTTTCTGGTTTTCTTTTAAGGAGATGGTATGTTGTATTATGATGGTGTCATAGGACTTCAGGTCCTCATAACTCCAAGAAAAAACATCTTGGATTTCCTTTAGCAATTCTATGTATTTCACTTTTTCAGTAGGAGGTAAAGACTTTGAAACTTTTATCAATTTAGGATCTTCCTCAGAGCCTATGTTACACTCCTCTATGCCAGATTTTAAGGGTTCCATTTTCAGTTTTCTAGGGACATCATTTGAATAAAAAAAGTCCTCCAAAGGAGTTAATCCTTTGGGCAAAAAATGTCTTTGAGATTGATGATATCAGAGTCTTCGTCAATTATCTCATCAATTTCAATTTGCTTTAGGTTTTGAACATCTATTTTTGTAAACTTTGTGGGATGGAATCTATCTATCTCTTCATTTTCTAATTTGTTAATCTATATTTTATCTGTAAAATAAAGATCTAATGTTATGTCAGTATCTATGTTGTTGTTTACAAATTCCTCATCCAAAGTTAAAAAATTGTTTATTTGTTGGTCATTAGTGAATACTTGTCAGGTTTTTAAGTTATCTGGGATAGCAGGTCTATGCCTAACCTCAGCAATGTACTGATGGTTAGATTGAAATGGTAACTTACAAATGTTGGCAAACATCGCTAAACTATAAGCCTGCATATTGTGTTTTCTTGGAATGACTACAAGCTTAGTTTCTAGAAAAGTGTTCAATATTTCTACAACTGTTCCTCTATAAAAACCTAACCTAGGATCTCTAGTCATATATATAGCGTTGATTTGTTTTATAACCAACTTAGAATCTCCCATAATAGAAACTCTTATTGTTGGCATTATGGCACTGGTTTGGCTCGATGACATAAGCGTTGTCCTTGATGGCAATTCACTCAAGTAGCAGATCACAAGTTCAGACTCTCAGAATGGCAGAAAATGGTAGGTGCACAGGTTCCTGATCTCAAAGATGCAGTCATCAACAGGCTCCACATATGCGCCATTCGGAAGTTGCGGACAGGTTCGCAAGTGTACTGTTCAAAAGAGGCAGACCCCCAGTTCACACACTTTCATGCAGAGAAAAGTGCACGCACGTGGGAAATCTTACGGGTGGTCCATGGTATTTAGTCCGACGCTTTTGAACCTATGGTTTTGTCCGTGGTTTTTGCATCTAAAGTTTTGAACCCCAGTTTGGATCCCTTGTATTGGGTTTTTATGGTTTTGGTCCATGGTTTGTGTATAAAAAGGAAAGGAGATTATTTGGCTGGGCACTCATGTGTTGAATATCTTAAGAGCAAGATCTTAAATTATGGTGATTGATTGGTGAATAATAGCTAGATCTGAATTAAGGAGAATCCTGAGCATTATAAGGCGAATCTACTAATAAGTGTAGATCTCCTTGGCGCATGATCAGATCTGTCAATCTGACAGTCTGGGATATAGTTGAGGACTGATAAAGTATCTATACCCAGAGGTCCACAGGCGCGATACGGCATAGGTGTGGTGGTCTGTAGTACAGAAGACAGATCAAGTGCGGAGGTGCGCAGTCCAATTGACAGCGTAGGTGCGGAGGTGCACAGTCCAGTTGACAGCGCAGGTGCGAAGGTGCGCAGAACATAAGACACAGTAGTGTGGAGGTGCATAGAACAGAAGACGTAGTAGGTGCGGAGGTGCGCAGAACAGAAGACGCAGCTGGTGTGGAGGTGTGCAGAAGATAAGACAAAGCAGGTGCGGAAGTGCGTAGGCTCGACACAGCAGAAGTGCAGATATCCGCAGGTTTCTATTGGTGAAGTCGCGGACTTTTCTTGAAATATTTTTAGCTGCCTTTACTTATTACTGCTGAGTTCATGGTTCTGAATTTGTTTATGGTTGCTGTGTATTGAGAAGTTATTGACTCATTATTTGTACAAGGAAGTTGGGTGATTTCAGATCTATTTCATGTTTGATTGATATTCATGGATCCAATCTAAAAATTTATGAAACGAGGTCCTTGGAAGAAAAGAGAAGGTTGTAGCCTTCTACAGGTTGAAGCCTGCGTGCTAGTATAAGACTGCACCAGTACAAAATCATTGTAAAAGAAGTTTCTAATTGAAAGAAGATAGAGACATATTGCAGCAGGTGGTTTTCACCCACATTGGGTTTCCACCTTATATCTTGTGTCCTTTGGTGTGATTGTTGCTCTATATTTTTTTGTTGTTCTTGTTTGCAATAGTTCTAATGATCCACATCTGAAGAATATATTAAATTATAAGGTATTAGCAAGTTTCATCTGCATAAATTGAAAATAATTTGATAATACTTATTCACCCCCCCTCTCAGTATTATTTTCAACAATTGGTATCGGAGTAGGTCCTTCAAGAAAATATTGATCTCTTGAAGGAAGATCTATCACCATGAGCAACTATGAAAAGGAAGCATCTATCAGGCCACCGATTTTTGATGGGAGAAAATTCGTCTATTGGAAGGTAAGAATCACTGCCTATCTTCAATCTCTTGGTACAAAAGTATGGGATATTGTGGAAACAGGATACACATTTCCATCAGCAACTCCTACAGACACAGCTGGTAAGAAGCAGTATGAAACAAATGAAAAAGTGGTCAATACTCTATTAGGAAGTCTATCTCAATAAGAATTCATCAAGGTTATGCAGCTCAAAAGCGCAAAGGAAATATGGGACAAGATCGTTCTAAGCTATGAAGGAGATGAGCAGGTAAAACAAGCAAAATTACAAACTCTTAGAATTCAGTATGAAAGTCTCAAAATTCATAATGATGAAAGTGTAGCTAGCTATTTCCTACGTATAGATGAGATCGTAAATTGTATGAAAAAATTGGGTGAAGAAATAAAAGAAGTTGTTGTGGTTGAGAAAGTTCTAAGATCTTTGTCTCCTAAGTTTGATTCAAAAGTTTCTGCCATAGAAGAAAAGGAGAATATAAATAATCTTACCATGTCACAATTACATGGAATTCTAACTACTTAAGAAATGAGAAAAGGAGGACCATCAGACAAAAGAGAAGCTGCATTCAAAGCTTCAGGAAAGGGAGATTACTATGAGCCAGGACATATGTCAAAAGAAGAAGAAGAATCAAATTTTGTCAAAAATTCTCAACAGGGAACTGGAAGATTCAGAGGTAAGCTGCCTTTCAAATGCTTTGCTTGTGGAAGGGTCGCCCATTATGCTGAAAATGTCCCACATAAAGATAAACTAGACAAAGGTAAGGAACCTGTTAGATGTGGAATAGAAGACAGAATAAAGAGAGCTATTACACGCATGAAGACAGTGATGGATGTCAAATAGTGATTGAAAGATGAACAAGGAAATGAATAATATACTTTTGATGGCTTTTGAAGATGATGATTTCTTGGATGCTATAAATGAAGAAGGTCTTTATGAAGAAATTGCTAAACTTAAAGTTTGTTTAGAGGAAAAGAACATGATTATAGATACTCTAACAGTCCAACTTGCTGAAAAAGATAAACATAATGAAGGGTTAGAATGTGAAATTGTGGGACTTAGAAAAGAAATTGAGAAAACAAAAGCCCTTAATCTCAGATTTTCTAAAGGATCTAAAACTTTGGATGAGATTATCAAAGTACAGTGTTCTCCTCTAATCAAGACAGGCCTCAGATATTCTGAAGAAGCATCTCAAGCCCAGAAGCAAACATAGAATCCATCCACCTCCAAAAGTTATCTTGAAGCAGCAAGGAGAAAGGAACAAGTTGACAACCAAAAGCATAATGCAGATCACTAGGTAAATCAGGGACAATTTGCTTGAAGAATGATCAAAGATTATCAAGTAAATCAGGGGCAATCTACTTCAAGGATGAACAAAAGCCTCAACCAACAATAGGTAAATCGTTTTCAATTTAGCTCAAGAATGGATGGAAACTACAATCATATGGCTGGTAGATTTGATAATCGCAGGATTTTCTTCAATGGCCAATGTTTCTCTTGTCATAAATTTGGTCATAAAGTTGCTCAATGTGTTGCCTATAAGACCATCATGACTAGGTAAGCTCAAAAACAAAGGAGTATAACAAGAATCATGAAAAGAACCTACAATAACTTCTTTGCTCTTGAAAATGAAATAGAATGTACTATCTGCAACAATTTCGGTCATGAAGATTCTGAATGCAGAAGCAGGTTTCAGCAAACAATTGAGAAGGAGCAGGCTTCATTGAGTTCCAAAACATGGAGAAAGAAATAACCACAACCAGAAAGCTGTGGGATAGCCTTATATGGGGAAGGATAGGAAAATCAATGGTACATTGATAGCGGATGCTCGAAACCTATGACAGGTAATAAATAAAAACTTCAATCATATACAGCCTTAGAAAAAGAAAAGAAGGCCTCTTTTGGAAATGACACCCCTGCATTCATAAAAGGTAAAGGTTCTATTCAATTGAAAGAGAAGGTCAAAGATGAAAATGTCATGTATGTTGATGGCTTAAAGCATAATCTATTGAGTGTCAGTCAAATGTGTGATCAAGGAACTGAGGTAATATTTCGATCAAATGGATGTATTGTTCGTGAGGTTGATACAGGAAAAAAAGTGATCAGAGGCATAAGAACTCCAAATAACTTATACATACTCAAGGGAGAACATCAACAATGCTACTTAAGCAAGAATGTTGAACACTGGCTATGGCACAGAAGACTGGGACATCTTAGCTTCTCTCTGATCAGGAAAGCATGCAAATATCAGGCAGTTCATAATCTTCCTGACATTAGAATTCCAGACAACACAATATGTAAATCATGTCAAATTGGTGAGCAAACCAGAACTAATTTCCCTAAGAAGGAAGGATCAGCTCGCGGGCCACTTGAACTTGTCCACACTGATATATGTGGTCCAACTAGGAAGAGATCACCTCGACGAGAAGATTATTTCATATTGTTCATTGACAATTTTTCAAGGATGTGTTGGATAGGACTCATGAAGTATAAAGATGAAGCTTTTGAAAAGTTCAATTCATTCAAAGCTTTGGTTGAAAACGAATCAGATTGCAGAATCAAATGCCTCAGATCTGATTGAGGAGGGGAATTTACCTCAGATGAATTTTTCGATTTTTGTGAAGAACATGGAATAAGAAGGGAATTATCTGCTGCAAGGACTCCTCAACAAAATGGAGTAGTGGAAAGGATGAACAGAATGATTCAACAAATGGCTCGTGCTATGCTTCATGAGTCTGGAACTCCCGCAACCTTATGGGGTGAAGCCGCATTTGCCACTGTTACTATTCTCAACAAGACAAACGTCCGGATAAATAGCACTCAGACACCTCATGAACTTTGGCATGGTAAGACTCCCACGGTAAAATACTTCAAAATCTTTTCAAGCAAATGCTACATTAAAAGGACTGATGAAAATCTTGGCAAGTTTGAACCTAGAGTAGATGAAGGCATTCTAATTGGCTACTCTCCCCACATCAAAGCTTACAAATGTTACAACAAAAGACTTGGTAAAATTGTTGAAAGCATTGATGTAGTGGTTGATGAAGAAGGAAACCCTCCCAGGTAGATAAACTCTGAAGATCTCGAAGAAGATTATCCGTCAACATCAAATTAGATTCATGACGAAGAAGAAACCCATGGGGCACCAAAAGAACAGATAAGGATAGAAGAAAAGACTCCATATAGATACATTCAAAAGAATCATCCATAATCTCAAATTTTGGGGCAGAAAGAGGCAGGTGTGAAAAAAAGAAGAACCATTTAAGAAGCTTCAAGCTATCTAGCACTACTCTCCTCCACTGAAACGCAAAATGTAAGAGAGGCTTGCAAAGATGAATGTTGGGTCAAGGCCATGGAGGAAGAACTCGAGCAAATTGAAAAGAATAACACTTGGGAGTTGGTTCCAAGACCAAAAGACAAGAATGTCATAGGGACAAAATGGATTTTCAAAAATAAGCTAAATGAAAATGGGGATGTGCTTAGAAACAAGGGAAGACTTGTTTGTAAGGGATATGCGCAACAAGAAGGCATAGACTTTGAGGAAACTTTTGCTCCATGCCAGACTTGAGGCTATAAGAATGTTCCTTGCTCTCTCTAGCTTTCAGAAGTTCAAAGTATTTCAGATGGACATAAAATTTGCATTTCTGAATGGAGACTTGAATGAAGAAGTGTACATTGAGAAACCAGATGGGTTTATCCTTGGAAATGATCCAAATCTTGTATGTAGACTCAAAAAGGCTCTCTATGGCCTTAAATAGGCTCCAAGGGCGTGGTATTATCGGTTGGATAAGTACCTCCATCAACAAGGTTTTATAAAAGGATCAACTGATAGTAATCTATATATAAAAGTTGACAATAATAAGTTGCTAATACTTGTGGTGTATGTTGATGATATCATCTTTGGTAGCAATGAAGAAGACATGAGTCTAAACTTTGCCTTGGTGATGCAGAAAGAGTTTGACATGTCCATGCTTGGTGAGCTCACATACTTTCTTGGTCTACAAGTCCAACAAAACAAAGATGGCATTTTTCTATCTCAAACCAAATATCTTAAGCAGATCTTGAAGAAATATAGGATGGAGGATTCGAAACTAGTATGTACCCCTATGGTGACAGTTTGCAGCCTCAGCACAAATGATGAATCGACAGCAGTACATCAACCAACCTATGGATCCATGATTGGTAGTTTGCTTTATCTAACAAGTACCCGACTAGATATTATGCATGCAGTAGGAATAGTTGGAAGGTTTCAGGCAAATCCAAAGGAAACTCAACTTTAGGTACTTAAAAGAATTTTTAAGTATCTACAAGGAACTCAAAACTATGGCTTATGGTATCCTAGAGATACAGATCTCACACTTCATGCATACACAGATGCATATTGGGTAGGAAGCGTGGATGACAGGAAAAGCACTAGTGGTGGTGCATTCTTCATGGGTCCTAGATTAGTATCATGGTTCAGCAAGAAACAAAGCTCTATTGCATTATCTACAACTGAAGCAGAATATGTAGCTGCTGCATCTTACTGCACACAAATCCTTTGGATGATGCAAACATTGCAAGATCTTCAAATCACTTGTACTCCACCTATCTCCATTTTTTGTGATAATACAAGTGCAATCAATATTTCAAAGAATCATGTCATGCATTCAAAGACCAAGCACATCCTGATCAAGTATCATTTTCTCCGAGAAAAATTACTTGATCAGAAGACCGAATTGGAGTATGTTCCCTCTAAGGAACAAGTTGTTGATATCCTCACCAAACCACTGCCCAGGGAGACCTTTGAATACCTCAGACAGAAGTTGGGGGTAGTTGATGCATCATCTTGTTGTTGAATCTTGTCTGGTTCAAAGACTGTTGTATGCAAGTTTCGTATGGGGTGTATGCATACATACGCTGGTTTATGTGGGTCTGTCAGAGACCTTCTGGCACAGGTTCAGGGGGAGCATATATTCTTCTAATAATGCATTGTTGGCATTATCATAGAAGATCTTGGTTCAATTATGTTGGATTTCAGGAGGAGCAAGTGCAGAAGGAGAACATGGATTCTGATCGGAATAATGATGCTGATGTTTTTGTCTCTATGTCTTATATTTCTTTTATCAAGGTCATGTAATGGCCTATTTTGGTTGCCCCACTATGCCTGGGATGGATAATGTAGTGTGCTTATTATATCATGTATCCCCACTTGGTTGGGAGTTGTATGTATGAGTCTTTGGTGATAGAGAGGTCAGTTATGATTTCTTCTGTAGAACATCTTCTTGCAGATCTTGCCTATTTGTCAGGGGGAGCTTTGATAGCACAACAAAACATAGATTTCAGCATGCATTCAAGGGGAGCATAACCCTTTTCCCTTGAAGACAAAGGGGGAGGAAATATCTTGAGTGACTTTGGGTTGCCATTAAGTCCAAAGGGGGAGATTGTTGGCATTATGGCACTGGTTTGGCTCGATGACATAAGTGTTGTCCTTGATGGCAATTCACTCAAGTAGCAGATCACAAGTTCAGGCTCTCAGAATGGCAGAAAATGGCAGGTGCATAGGTTTTTGATCTCAAAGATGTGTTCATCAACAAGTTCCGTAGATGCGCCGTTCAGAAGTTGCAGACAGGTTCGCAAGTGTACCATTCAAAAGATGCGAACCCCCAGTTCACACACTTTCATGCAGAGAAAAGCGCACGCACGTGGGAAATCTTACGGGTGGTCCATGGTATTTAGTCCAATGCTTTTGAACCTATGGTTCGTCCGTGGTTTTTGCATCTAAAGTTTTGAACCCTGGTTTGGATACCTTGTATTGGGTTTCTATGGTTTTGGTCCATGGTTTGTGTAAGGGTTTGTGTATAAAAAGGAAAGGAGATTATTTGGCTAGGCACTCATGTGTTGAATATCTTAAGAGCAAGATCTGAAATTCTGGTGATCGATTGGTGAATAATAGCTGGATCTGAATTAAGGAGAATCCTGAGCATTATAAGGCGAATCTACTAATAAGACGAGATCTCCTTGGCGCATGATCAGATCTGTGAATCTGACAGTCTGGGATATAGTTGAGGACTGATAAAGTGTCTATACCCAGAGGTCCGCAGGTGAGATACGGTGCAGGTGCAGTGGTGTGCAGTCCAGAAGATAGATCAGGTGCGGAGGTGCACAGTCTAGTTGACAACGCAGGTGCAGAGGTGCGCAGTCCAGTTGACAGTGCAGGTGCGGAGGTGCGCAGAACATAAGACACAACAGTGCAGAGGTGTGCATAATAGAAGACACAGCATGTGCGGAGGTGCACAGAATAGAAAACGCAGCAAGTGCGGAGGTGCGTAGAAGATAAGACAGAGCAGGTGCAGAAGTGCACAGGCTTGACACAGCAAAAGTGCGGATATCCGCAGGTTTCTATTGGTGAAGTTGCAGACTTTTCTTGAAATATTTTTAGCTGCCTTTACTTATTACTGTTGAGTTCAGGGTTCTGAATTTGTGTATGGTTGCTATGTATTGAGAAGTTATTGACTCAGTATTTGTACAGGGAAGTTGGGTGATTTCAAATCTATTTGATGTTTGATTGATATTCATGGATCCAATCTGAAAATTTATGAAACGAGGTCCTTGGAAGAAAAGAGAAGGTGTTAGCCTTCTGCAAGTTGAAGCCTGCGTGCTGGTATAAGACTGCACCAGTACAAAATCATTGTAAAAGAAGTTTCTAATTAAAAGAAGATAGAGACATATTGCAGCAAGTGGTTTTCACCCACATTGGGTTTCCACCTTATATCTTGTGTCCTTTGGTGTGACTGTTGCTCTATTTTTTTTTGTTGTTCCTTTTTGCAATAGTTCTAATGATCCACATTTGAAGAATATATTAAATTATAAGGTATAAGCAAGTTTCATTTGCATAAATTGAAAAGACTTTGATAATACTGATTCATCCCCCCTCTTAGTATTATTTTCAACACTTATGGCTCCTAACCTTTTAACCAATTTGAGACCTAAAAGAAGTGCTTCATACTCAGCCATGTTGTTAGTGCATTTGAAGTTTAAACTTTAAGCATGGCCCTCTGAGTGATCATTCTCTAAATTGTAAATCCACACTCTTGCTCCTACACCTAGTTTGTTCACTTACCCATGAAATTCAAGATGCCATAGTATTTCATGTTCATAATTCTTACTATCCGAGTGAACAAAATCTTCTTTGATTAAGGTATCTTGATCATCTTTTGTATCTAAAAACTCTTGAATTTGGACAATTTGATTTTTTTTGCTGCAACTGCAATTTCTTTTGGTTCTGAAGTAATGTTGTTTGAAGTATTTTCTTGGTTCATTTCAGAATTGTATAGAATGAAAGAATTGATGTCAGAATGCATGAAATATATAGGAAAGTTTTGAGGCCTCTCCTGGCTACTCACTACATACTTCATCAGGGTCTCTCTGTACAATTTTTTAGGATGTCCAGAGACTGAAATTGTGGCATATGATATGTCAAGTTGCAAAGATCCTTGGAGTTTGGACCCCCATGATCTAGACAACAGCATGCCATATTTATGTGGTATATTGGCAACAACTATGTCCATAAGAATGGTCTTAGTAGGGTATTGTACTAAGGAAACACATAGGTATTTTATTAGTCCTAAGCACTTAACTAGACTTGAATCAAAGGAAAACAGGTCCTTGTAAGGCCTAGTGATATCTAAGTTCAATTTCTCCATAACAAATTTAGGCATTAGATTGTGTGAAGCCCCAGAATCTAGCATAGAATTATGTAGGATTTTATTGTGAATGTTAAGGCTAATGTAAAAGGGTGGTATCCCTCCTTCCACTAGTTTTCCATTAACATCAAGACCAAAAATAACCTCAGGCTAATCATCAAATAGGTTAACAAATTCTTCGTTCTCCACGAAGTTTGAGGATTTGCTTATTTGAGATTTGGAAGTTTCATGTTTAATCAGCTCTATTAAGGGAATAGAGATCTTCAATTTGGCTACCTCGACCCCCAAATTGAAAGGCAAAGGGGATTTCTTTGTTGGAATGCTTGGAATTTTAGCAGCAGGGTTTGAAGTAGATTGTTCTTCTTTTTCTATGTTTGAAGTCTTTTCTTGTGGATTTTCTAATACAATGTTTGGAGTTTCTTCCACTGTCTCCCTGAAGGGGATTGAGGTGGAAGGTTGATTATCAAGGGGTTGGTCATTGATTACATCTACAATGGTGGGACCAGAAGGATTCTAATTTGGTCTAGAGAGGATTTGGAGAGTTTTTGTAACTGGAACTACTTTAATTTTCTTAGGTTGATTTGGTACTGCTTTCTTGTTTTGGTCAGAAGCATCAGTGTTCTTTTTACTCCTCAAATTGTATTGTTTATGCACTTTGAAGATAGCAGAATCATACCCTTGCTTCTAGTCTAATGATTCTCCTAATTGGGTCTGTAACTACTGAAGCATGTGTAGTTCTTGATCATCTTGAGTCAAAAAGACAGTTTCCTCATCATCTAATCCCATTAAATTAATTTGAGTGTCTTGTTTAGGGTCTTCTGAATGGGAAGTTTCAGCATAGTTTTCTTGAAATGGAGGCCTAATATTCTGATCAGGCCCATTTTTTCCAGTGTTCTGATTTTGATTCTTTCTAAAGTTTGGATTTATCATTGGATGTTCCTGTTGATTATCCCAGTGAGGCTTTCTTTCAATGTTCTCCATCCTATCCAATATTTTTTCCATTCCTTTGGCTAGGGCATCCATTTTAAGGTCAAAGGGTGAGGCTTCATCTTTCAAGGGTTCTCTTCTTTCATTCCTAACCCTAGCTCTTTTTGCTAGCAAATTAGCTTCTACACTAACTGCTACACTCTGCATATCTTCTAGATTTGGGGGATTTCTTTCTCTAAGTTGGAATGCCATATCAGTGTCAAACCCGTTTGGAAACTTTATTAGGGCTAAGCCAGTTGGGGATCTAAGTTCAACTGGTATTGCAATGTATACATTATTAAATCTAGTACAGTAGTCCAGGACTGTTTCATTTGGTCCTCTCTTGATGTTTTCATATTCTAAAAGGACCTGTAGAGGATTCTTTTTCGTTTTCCATCTATTTAAAAATTGTCGGTCAAATACTTCTAAACTATCTATATTATTGTTAAGTAAATATCTAAACCATGTTCTCACATCACCAGCTAGAGTCTGGGCAAAAATTCTCATTTGGACATCCCCGATATCAATTTCATGCAATTCAAAATGATCTGTCATCTTTCTTGTATGTTGTTGTGCTGTGTAGGATCCTGTGCCATCAAATAGGACAATTTTACTCTAGTATTCTTGTGGCATTGCACCTCGTGGAGTAGGTAACACAAGAGGGGCATATTATTTGCCATGGCTCTAAGTTGGACAGGACTGAGAACTAGAGTTGGGTTGCCAGGGGATAATATAGAGGTTGATAAAGAACTGGGAGTGACAGGCGTTTGATGTGTAATGAGGGGTTGGTGGGGAAGTGAAAGTGTAAACGGAGGTGTGGAATGAACTTCAGAGATGGAAGGGAATAATGGTGAACTAAAGAAAGTTGAAGTTGTTTAAGAAAGTTCAGGGATCTTAGCAATAGTGAGGGATGACTGAGGGGAATTTGTAATGCACTAATCAATTGACAAGTTTTCCCTTTGGACTTCAAGTTCTGCTGTAAATTTTGGTTCTACAACTATGTCATCAAGTGCACTCTTAGACCTGGTTCTAAATAGGGAAAGGTCAAAATACTCATCAAAGGGGAGGTCTTCTAAAAACAACCACTCACCTGGGTAGGAATCTGCTTTAACTGGAGGTGTAGGACTGACTGAATTTTCTTGTTTTTTAGATATTCTTGAAATCAGATTAGGATTTTCATATACTAGGGGAGGGTTTGGATCAGGGTTGGCCTTAGTATAGTGGGTTCTCCATGAAGCCAAATTTTAAGCTTTTTCTAATTATTTCTTTTTTGTGAAATTTTATAAATAACTTCTAATAAACCCTTCAAGAGGCTTGAAATAAAAATTTGAAATTTCTCAAAGGTTTATTAAGACTGAGGGTTTGAATCCCCAGTATGGTTGCCACTATGTTATCACTTAGAAGTCTTCCCTAGAAGTTATTAGAGGAATGAATAATCCGAGGTAACCACAAACCTAATCTTTTAGACTCGGGTTCTAGCCAACCTAAGTCCAGAGAGGGCTCTCTCTTTATACTTTAACTTTGTTTTAGGTGGGATTTTAGGCCAGTTCTTAGTGTTTATAAGGTGTTGAATTTGGTTGGGTGGTCAAATTCTAGGAATAGATGGATGGAGCAAGGCCTTCAAGCCATTGGGCTATGGAGTCAATCAAATGGTGGCTTAACTAGACGAGATTATTAAAGGGAGTGTTCACAAGGTAGGCTAGTAAAGCAAAAGGCAAATGTTAAGGTTCAATGGATGAGATATTCCTAACCATGGTGAAAGGGAAATGAAGAATACTTAAACTGGGATCAAGATGAAGAGCAGAAGGTGATCATGAGAAAAGGGAAAATAAGAATCCTTTACTATAGACCTAGGGGGAAGCTACGGAAGTAAGGGAGAAGTTAAGAATTCCCTAACTATGATGATTTAGCAGAAAACATTAATAATGTAAACAGTCAAGACAGAGAGCATTAAATCTAGTCCTGAAATATCATTCCTAGTTTACCATTCAGATTTCATAGAAACACATATGATTATTAATAAACATAAAGAGAAACAATAATACACATGAGAGAGAATACTTATTTGATTTCCGCTTTACACAAGAATCCTATGAAATGTTTGTACTTTATTCCTTGATCCAGCAAGCCAATCCAGTCTTGATACAATAGCACTTTAACTTGAGAGGAAAATGTATATAGAAATGTCTTTGAATCCACCCTAAATACTTCGAAAGGTGAAGTATTTATACAAAAAATATTTACTAAATATCTCATAACATTTTGAGAATTAATATAGGAAAACAAAATATCTTCAAGCATAAAGATAGAGACAGATGGAAAACTGCATCATGTTGTCCATTTTATTGTGATAGTGTTGGTTGTTTGCAGTTTGAATTTGAGCTCTTTAAGTTGGCTGATATGTGTACACTAGACTCACCTTTGTCTTTAACCTTTGATTGATACTCTTTAACTTGTTACTCTTTGACCCTATTTATCTGTCATTTCATCTGCCTTCAGATTTATTGTGGTAACTTATAGTAAATCTATAATTGTTACCCACCATTCATCTCCAGGTAACTTTACCTTGAGCATCCTTCTATATATCTCATCGGCCTCAGTGTATCTGGAAAAATTTGGCTTGCTTACAAATAGATGATTCACCTCATGCTCTAGGAAGAATAGATTTTCTAAAGTATCATATAATACTTTCCCTATTGGCAATGCTTTGACTCCTGAAGTGCTTGCCTGTTCCTTAGATGATTTATTTAATCTGTCAACATAGTCCAATTAGGTCATAAGTTTGTCATTGATTACCATGGGACTTAGAAGGCCTTTACTTATCAAAATTTGAAGCTTTGCCATGAATCTGTCAATGCCAACCTATAAGTTATGGAATTTTTTCTCTAGGTTAAGCATGAGGTTTCTTTTAGGAAGAACTTTTTTTATTTTAATGATGGCTTCAGTTCTATCCACCACACCAAGATCATCTTGTTCATGCATGTTCTTGTTGTTCAAGAAATGGATGAGTTGATTAGCTTCCTTAGGTTGGTCTCCTTAGTCTTCCTTTACCTTTTGTATTGCTTCGGTGGCCAGTTTCAGTAGTTCTATTTGCTCGAATATTACTTGAATTGATGGCCAAATATCATTGATAGAGTCAATGATATTGGCCTAGAGCATCTCCTTATTCTGTCCTAGTGGCTTTTGCAATGTCAGATCCTTCTCTAGGACCTTTATCTTCTCACTCATCCTTAGGGATTTCTTTGCTTCTTCTTTTTGTTGTATTTGGGCAAGCTTACAGTAAGTTTCTAGGCTTTCCATTTTCTCTTTAAGTATCCTAAGTTCTATTGCCTAGATGTACATTTCCTCCATGGTTTTCACTAGCTCTATTGTTTTCCCTGTTGAAGTACCTGTAGTTGTAAACTTTGTGGTGACTGGAAGTGCTATAGCAAGTGGAGCTGTTGGTGCTAAAGAGGTTGCCAATGTTGAAGGGAATGTAGTTGTTACTATGGGAATGGTAGCTGTGGAGGTAGTGGGCAATTCACTCTATTTGGACTGAATCACTGTGTCCAATTCTTTCTCTGTTTCTTTCAACTGGTCATTTAGCTTGAGGACCAAGTCCATAAGCTCTTCTTGTCCTTCTTCTATTTCCAGGACTTCTGCTTTTTGTGGATGATGCAATGGTGGAATTTTGAGTTTCTTCTTCAAAGCAGCTATGTCATCATTCTTCTTCTTTATCAACATTTGAGTGGTCTTTCAATATTTGGGATCGTGTCCCAACTCAATGATTAAGTCCTCTAAGGACTTGATTCTGGTGTGTTTTGCCTACAAAGAGGCCTTCTCCAATTGGAACTAAGCTGATATATTATTTAGGGAGTTTTGCAATTGGTGGGTAGCGATGGCTTTCCTTATCAAGGTGAAGTAAATCATCTGCCCTGTCTGTTTGTGCAACTCAATCTGGTCAATAGGATGTATGTCCTTTGCCAGCACTTCAAAATCTATATTCTGGAAGTCAGCTGCTATTCTGGGCTGCTGAGTGGTGGGCTTCATGAAAGTCATCTGCATTTTGCCTTCATTCACATCAAAGGCTGACATAAGCCTTGTTTGGTTGGTAGGAGCCATTTTAAGTATTGTGCATAGCTTTGGGCTTTTAGTTTTTCATTCCTAGCCTTTATTTCATTGTACATTTCTTTGATATCCTGGTCTTGGTCAATTGGCATCCTAAATGAGGACACTTCGACACTTTGTTGTCTTTCCAACATCTAAGTATGTGATGTGCAAGGTTCTTGTTTGCCTCCAGAGGGAGTAGTAGGCCTAATTCTTTCTTTCTCTGTGTTGGTGACCGTCACTGTCTCTTCTGTGAATTCTTGCTCCAAGATAGGATTTAACCTCTGCCTTTTGACTTGGCTGGTTTCTGCATATGTTTGTATGGTTGCTCTGCCTGATGTAGTGGCCTCATCCTTATTCCTTTTGAGGCTTCTTTCCTCATTTATAGGAGTTTGCAAGTTAGAGGGAGTACTCATATTGGGTTGTTGTGTACCTGTTTGACCTAATTCTTTTGATAGGTATGGCTGCTCTGATTCTTATTGCACCTAGGATTCTTCTTTTGTGTTTTGTTCATTGTGTGCTTGATATTCTCCTTATGCTTGAGATTCTTCTTCTGTATGTTGTTCACTGTGTGCCTATGATTCTCCTTATGCTTGATATTCTCCTTGTGCTTGAGATTCTCCTCGTGCCTGCAGGAAAGAACCTTCATCAAGCCTTTTCTCTAGATCAATTAGTGCATTTTCAATAGCAACTTTAGTGCTATCTATGTCCACTAAAGTATTCTCCACCCATTCCAATTGATTTACATATTTCTCTATTTCAGGGATTCGGTGGTGAATGTAGGGAGTCATCTTGTTTTTATGTCTTCTGTTGCAGATGAAGTCACAAGGATCATCTCTCCATATGAAGCTTTGTTTTAGTTTGAGTCTCTAAAGGATTTCTTTTGCTTCTCTTTGAGCTTCTCTACTATTTCATACAAAGGGGCCTAGTTGATCTTTGATTCTGAGCTGGGCATTCTTTTTGGCTTTAACAAAATGTACCTCATCTGAATTGATTATCTGCCTGTAGTACTCTAGAGAGAATAACCTCATTGTGAGGTATTTTGGCAGTTTATATGGGGACAACTCACAGCCATAGATTCTAATTTATGTGTGATTTTGGTACAAGTACCAATCTCCTAGTTTGTGTTGGTTTGACAGATTTACGATCCTCCTAATGTTTCAACTGATTCTTGGAGGAGGACCTCATAAAAACATAGTCACTACTGGATGTACAAAAAGATCAATGAAATCTATGTATGGGTGTGAGGAATCATTCTTATGTATCAAAGGAGTCCAAAAAATTACTGACCTAGGATGACCTTTAGTGTCAAGTTTTTGGAGAGTGAATGGGAACTTTTCAGCTTGATAGTATAAGAAAAGGTGGTACAAAACTAAAGAATACCTAAACACTCTTTCATTATTCATCCTCAGAAATTGTTCATGCATCCTATCAGCTATGTACTTGGCATAATCATACATGACAACAGGGGGTTGTCCTAGAGTAAAAATGGACATGAAGGCTAAAATGATTTCATCTATGTATTCACTGGTGGTATAGCCTAAAACACAAGAGATCATTCCTACTATATCTTGACTAAATGGGGAAAAATGGCAGCTACATATGGAGGAGATTCTATTGGGACAGGATTTTTGAAGCATTTTAGCAATCTTGGTAGTGGTAAGCTTGGGAAATTAGTTTAGTATGTCTCCAATTGAAATAGGGGTTAAGTTTTTCCCTGGTTGAAACTGCAACATTTCATTGATTGACTCGGCAGTGATGGTGAAAAGTATGGTTTGATCAAGGGACATCACTACTCTTTGAATGGGAATGTAGTTTGCATGGCAGTAATGAAGGATTTCAGGGAAAATGTGCACCTCAGGGAATTGATACTTGGGCAAATTAGATTCCCACATGCCTATTTTATCAGCTTGGTTTAGGTATTGGTACCTGTATCGACAGTACAATTTGATAACGGATTCATAGATAGAGGTGTCCTTGATTTGTAAGTCTTAATCAGCAAGGGGAAGGTGGTCCAGGTCCAAGTGAGGAGTAGTAATTGGCTTGACATCCATGGCGATAGGGGTAGACATTTTTAGTTCTTATGGATTTAGGAGTGGGGAAAAATGGTTTATCAGTCAATTAGGGCAACTGAGTTCCAATATAGAGTAGTTTCCGGTTACTTTGAACTTCTTTCAATTAATCTTTGCTTTAATTTTAGAAATTGAGTAACTGGTGCAAATTTAGACAAGGTTTCCAGTGAATTTTGGGTTAAATACTTGGAATTTGGGGAAAATTAGCTTTGAACAGGTTGACAAGCGACCGTGCATGGTCTAAAAGCTCTGCGTGGGCTGGAAGGTGAACTCAGTGTTCAATGTTTTCTTCAGGTTGGCGACTAGACGTAGGTTGATAGGTTTTCAGTTTGCAGGTGCGTGCATGGAAGTTTCAGTTGAAATCACGATAAAAGAAATGATTTCGGGGTTTTTGGCTTTATTAACAAAGTCAACATTTGGTGGGTGTTTGGGGAATAGTGGTACTTTTGGTGTTTAGCGGAGTGATGTGATAGTTTGGCATTTAGCGGGTGGCAGTAAGTGGGTTTCTTTGCACCTCTTATGAGTGATGGGTGGTTTTGGGGGGAGGTCGCCAGATTCCACTCATCAGGCACCACGTCGCATTGGGGGCCCAAGGGAAAAAAACCCATTTCAAGTAGGTAAAGTTCAGAGTTTGAGCCCGCCTGAAATGGTTAATAGTTGTCGGATCAAATGGGAGGTGATTGCATGGTGGTCAGACATAGGAGTTGTACGAGGGGTAACGGAAGGGCCTAACTGAAGTTTAAGCACAACAGGATTTAATTAAATGATGGAGTAAGGTGAGATTAATGCGTCGGGCATGATTTTATTGTCAGAGGATTTGACTTTTAATTAATCCCTTATCGATTAATTCATTTGTCGGGGTTTAGGCATAGTATAGTTTATATTTCAAACTAGGTCAACGGATATTTAAATTAAAGGGATTTAATAAATACATATGGGAGAGGGGTTATTTTATAGGAATTACCATATATAAAGTTAGAAATTAATATGAAAATGGCAGAAAATGGGTTTAGCGCTAAGTATAATGTATATTTATAATTCATTTACTTTTCATAAACACATTATAGCTTAGGCTAAGTGTTATTTTTGTGGGTTTTTTGGAAAAGAGGTTTACTTGGGGGTAATGGCTTTTCCTTAGGAGAAATGGTGTTTTATCATAGGAAAAGGGATTTGTTTGTGAAAATGAGGGAGAGTGAAGTGGGGTAATGTTGGTGAGGGAAATTTTAGTATTTGGGACCTATAAGTCATTGGGTCGAGGGTCCGGTCCCTCCAGAAGTCAGAGAAATGCTCTGAACCCCTTTGACTTAAGATTTTAGGTACTTAAGACTTTTAATTGGAAATTAGTTAAGTGAAGGGTAAAATGAGTGAGGGAAATTAATCAATTGACTTTGTGAACTTGATGCATGTCCAATTGCTCATTCATACTTGAAATTTTCATGATGAGGGTGATAGAAATATGCTTTTGTCAAACAATCATCATAGTTCTGCAACCTTTCTTCTACTTACCCATATACTCATCTTACCATTTTTACTTCTCTTTATTAGGGTGCACTTAAGTTGGCAAACCCTTATCAAAAAATTTTCTTTTATTTTACAATAGTAATCTAACTAAGTCTAACCTTATTACATCCAAGGGCTCATATTAAATAGTTGAGCTCCTTTTATTCACTCTACCTAATCTAATTATCTGCCAAGATTACACTGTTTGGTCAGATTTTCATTCTCTAAATATAAGCATGTAAAAAAAGCATGAATAGCCAAGTTTAAACATTTTGACTATCATGGATTGTGGAATAGGTTACAAACTTCTCACAATCATTTATTTTCTATAAAAAGTAAGTAGTAGTGGCATTTTGACTTGCACACTTTCATGGTGTTTTATTTCTTGTGGTTCATTTTTCATCTTTTTTGACCTTTTTTATTCTTTTTGTCCTTCGACTTTTCTTTTAGGACATATCCTCTTTACATTTTTTATTTTTTTGAATATGGAAAACGTTTGCAGAAAGCATAGGTATGTACATATTACAGGTTTAATCTCAGCCATTCAAAAATTATGACTCCTATTGGTATAGGAACCTAACAGAAACCATATAAAATTTATCGAAAACTGACTAAGTCAAAATTTGGCCCCTTGGAGAAATTGCTCAGATCATGGTTCTGGTCCCCTCCCTGCACTGCCCATAGTTCCACCTACATAGAAATGCATGCCTCCCTCTCCTCGGTGCACTGTGGAAATGTGGGTTTATAATAACATTGGTGGGCATATATAACAAAGATTGAGCATGTGGCACATTTGTGGTGGATATTACTTAATCGACAGAGATTCGGGTTCGAATCCCTGAAAATGGCGCATATGTTATTTTATTTTTATTTAAATACAACACGTTATAACAAACGTAGTTGTTTGAGGTAGGTTCACGTGTGGTTTGATAACAGTGGGTCTTGCATTAGACGTGGAGTTATGAGGGTTGTTGCATTGATGTTTGGTTGTGTTGGTGGTATTATGGGGTCACCTGGTGGGGACTGACCCATGTGGATTGGGCGAGTTCAATCCCCATTGGCCTTGCACTTAATTAACAAAATATGTATATGGTAATGGGGTTGGCGTATGGGTCGGGTCCACCGGAGGTGGCCCACCCACCCATTTTAAATGTTTTGTTTTATAATGGTTATGACGATTGGTTGGGAGGGGCCGACTGGGGTCATGGCCAGTCGTCCATATTTAAATAAAAATTGTTATATAGTAGTGTTGAGTCTGACGGGGGTGCTAGGAGTCATGGCCCACCACCTAAATATTATTTTTTTGCCTTTATTTTGTAAAAACAATCACATTTTCCCAATTTTGTCTAATATAAGGGATATTAGACAAATTAATGATCCAACAAATTCACCCACTTTCGGGAGCTAGGTTTCATGCCCCAGGGTCGGTCAAATTATAGGACACTTATGCCCAGAGACCAACTTTGACCAAAACTTTGACTGGCTTGTTCTCCCTCATACGAGCTCAGATTGACGAGCAGTTTACACCATTGTGATCAGGATGACAAGATCTACGCTCTAGTCCTAGTTCAAAAGCATTCCAATCACTTTGATTTTTGAGCTTCCATAAGCCCTCTTTGTCTTGTGTGTCCCTGGAGCCACCTAGATCATCCCCTTGAAGTCAAAACAGCTATGATACCAAATGAAGGTTTTAACCCCATACAAAAATTACCTGCATATGAATTCTAAAACACAGAGAGTAAACTATGCGAGAGCATAACACATAAAACACATATACATAGATATTTTCCCCTGGATCCCAAAACCGAGACTACCATATTGATTTTTCATTATTTTCCTTTCAATGTTACAATACATATATATACATGCCAAAGCATCCAACACCATGGACCAAAAACCATTCTGTCCAAAACCATGTGTGAAAACCATGCACAAAACCATAGGTATGTCTGCCCAACCTAATATAGGGTCCAAAAAAATTTTCCCCTAGGCGCTACCCTAGACCTCGTAGAGGGGGGCTACCCACCCCCCTCAAATCCCCTGTGACCCCTCCACTGCGCATTCGGCACAATGAAGAGGGACCTCTGCCCCCCCTCTAACCCCCTGGTTAACTAGAGTAGCTAGTCATGGAAAGAATATAACACAACCCAACAATTGTAAGAGAGTGGGCATAACTTTGCCTTGAAGAAGCCAGATTGGGTTACACCTATTGCATTGGAAAGAAGACTCAGAGGGCTACTATAGGACCAAAGATAACATATTGTGGATCTAAAATCACATATATACATCAGATTCAATATCATGCTCCTAGAAGGCAAAAAAAAAAACAGATCAAGTGTTGTCAAGGGGTGAAAAGGACTAGACTTTCTAGGGAAGCAAAGAGAAAGGTGCAACAAAATGATGTAGTAGAGGAAAGCTCCAAGTAAGTATATTTTGTATATGAATTTTCATCTCTTAATTGTGTTCGGTTCTTTCTATTCTAATTTGTTTTTTTGTTTAGCATTGACATATGCTCTGTAGGATGAGGTAAGTTTTGCTATTATCATGTCATGGGTATTTCCTTGAAGACTTTTTATAGGTATTATATATTCATCAAGAGAAGACTCAATGCATAACATAATATTATGAAGAGTGAGAAAGGGTAGCATGACAAGAGCATAAATCAAGGTGCAGAGCAGCAGCAAGAAGTTCGCCACATGAAGTCTTCAAGTGGGCAGCACTACATACGGTCATTGTAAAAGTATCATTGTACACAGTCATTGTAAAAGCATCATTTTAAAAGTTGTACAAGTCTCTATCTGCCAAGAGTTGTGTTATCACCTGGATTGAACCTCAGGCTGAACGAAGGCAATGCCAGGGTAACCACAAACCATACTTATCCAAGTAGCTAGCCCTACTAGGCCAGGAGAAGGCTCTCTCCATAGGGATATCAGCCAATACATCTAGATCAAGAAAACGATATTAGGATAGGTATAGTAGCACAATGTTTGATTTGATTTTGAAGGGTTTTGCGGGATCAGGAGGAGCCAAGGAAATTAGGTCAAATTGCAGGGTGTTCGATGGGGAAAGGTAGGAACAAGGATCATCACTCTAGGGTTTGATGGGTGAGGTGATTCAAGACAGGTGAGGAGCTAGAAAGAGCATGTAAGCGACATTGGTTCTTCCTAAACTGGAGAAATCATAGACTGTGAATATTTTCCCAAAAAAAAGCATAAATGTTATGGATTCTGCCTATCAACTTGAAAACATCCACTTAAAAGCAATGAAATGATTGGTGAAGTATAAAAAACATTTTAACATATGACCACAATATGGAAAACTGAACTGAACATCATACCACATGGATCCCAAAGAAATAGCTGCAACTTTTCATTAATCTCCTGCTGAAAACTGATACAAAATGATGTCTACTCAAAGCATAAGCATCCAACTGAGTCCAACCCTTTACAATGAGAAAGAAGAAGAATATATAGACATTGATTCAACCACATCCCATCCTCATGGGTCTAATTCCTAAGGATGCGGAACTAATCCATCAAAAATTGAACAAGAAACTGGAATCTAGGTAACCTAACAACTTGCCTCTACAAGTGGGGAAACTGATTCATTTGTCGTCAATATAACTTTTAATCTAATGAATATACCTTCTAGTATTTATTATCCATCCTATTTACATGCCTAGTAACCATTTACATCATTAAAACACAATCCATGAGAGGAAACCAAAAATTACAGTCAAGGCACAGTGAAGTGGAAACCCAGCACAATTTTTGTCCTATGCGCAGTGTCCAAGCTCTATGCGCAATGCTTTTTGCAGGATCATTTTGGAGGTGTTCCTGGTGTCCCAATTAAGCTCATGATAGCTCATTGGAAAGCCATTCAAGTCTAGTTTCTAGAACATCTTTATTTTTTTCATTTGGAGTTCATTTGACCCCACAATGACTGATTCTCCCAGGACTATTTCTGTGTGTCAAAAAGAGGGTAGAAATGTCATTTTTGGGTGTTTTTTGACCTTTTGGTTGACCACTTCTACTCTAAAAACTTAGAAAATGCACAGGGTGCATGTAATCATCATTGTGAATCCAAAACTGCTAACCATTTCCTCATTGCATGCCCCTAGGAAAAGCACAACACCAGTGGTGTTGCGCATAGAGCCAAAATTTCTGTGTCATGTTAGGTTCTTATACCAATAGGAGTCATAATTTTTGAATGGCTAAGATTAAACCCGTAATATGTACTTACCTTTGCTTTCTGCAAATGTTTTCCATATTCAAAAATTTAAAAAATGTAAAGAGGGTATGTCCTAAAAGAAAAATCAAAGGACAAAAGAATAAAAAAGGTCAAAAAAGATGAAAAATGAACCCCAAGAAAGAAAAGAGCATGAAAGTGTGCAAGTCAAAATGCCACTATTATTTACCTTTGGTACAAAATAAATGATTGTGAGAAGTTTGTAGTCAAAATGTTTGAACTTTTCTATTTGATGTTTTCAATTTCATGCTTATAGTTAGAGAATGAAAATCTAACCAAGCAGTGTAATCTTGGCAAATAATTAGATTAGGTAGAGTGAATAAAAGGAGCTCAACTATTTAATTTGATCCTCTGGATGTAATAAGATTAGATTTAGTTAGATTTCTATTGTAAAAGAAAATAAAATGTTTTGATAAGGGTTTTCCAACATAAGTGCACCCTAATAAAGAGAAGTAAAAATGGTAGGATGAGTAGATGGGTAAGTAGAAGAAAGGTTGCAAAATTATGATGATTGTTTGAGAAAAGCATATTTCTATCACCCTCATCATGAAAATTTCAAGTATGAATGGGTAATTGGACATGCATCAAGTTCACAAAGTTAATTGATTAATTTCCCTCACTCATTTCACCCCTCACTTAACTAATTTCCAATGAAAAGTCTTAAGTACCCAAAATCTTAAGTCAAAGGGGCTCAGAGCATTTCTCTGACTTCTGGAGAGACTAGACCCCCGGCCCAATGACTTATAGGTCCTAAATACTAAAATTACCCTCACAAACATTACCCCGCTTCACTGTCCCTCATTTTCCCAAAAAAATCCCTTTTCCTAAGATAAAACACCATTTTTCCTAAGCAAAATCCATTACCCCCAAGTAAACCTCTTTTCCGAAAAAACCCACAAAAATAACACTTAGCATAATATATAATGTTTTTGTGAAAAGCAAATGAATTATAAATATACATTATACTTAGTGTTAAACCTATTTTCTACCATTTTCATATTAATTTCTAACTTTATATATGGTAATTCCTATAAAATAACCCCTCTCCTGTATGTATTTATTAAATCCCTTTAATTTAAATATCCCTAGACCTAGTTTGAAATATAAACTATACTATACCTAAACCACGACAAATGAATTAATAGATCAGGGATTAATTAAAATTCAAATCCTGCGCCAATAAAATCACACCCGATGCATTAATCTCACCTTAATCCATCATTTAATTAAATCCAGTCGTGCTTAAACTTCAACCGAGCCCCTCCATTAACCCCCGTATAACTCCTGTGCCTAACCATCATGCAATCGCCTCCCATTTGATCCGACCACTATTAACCATTTTGGGTGGGCCCAAACTCTGAACTTTACCCGCCCAAAATACGTTGTTTTCCCTTGGGCCCCCGATGAGTGGAATCGGGTGGCCTCCCCCCTCAACTAGCCAGCACTTATAAGCAATGCAAAGAAAACCGCTTACCACCACCCGCTAAATGCCAAACTATCACATCACTCCACTAAATGCCAAAAGTAACTCAAACACTCATGTTGACTTTGTTAATAATGCCAAAAACCCCAAAATCATTTCTTTTATCGTGATTTCAATTGAAACTTCCATGCACACACCTGCACGACAATGAACCTGTCAATGTATGTCTAGTCGCCAACTTGAAGAAACCATTGAACACTGAGTTCACCTTCTAGCCCACTAAGAGCCTTTTGACCATGCATAGTCACCCTTCAACCTATTCAAAGCCAATTTTCCCCAAATTCCAAGTATCTAAGCTAAAATTAATTGGAAACCTTGTCTAAATTTAAACCAGTTACTCAATTTTTGAAATTAAAGCAAAGATTAATTGAAAGAAGTTCAAAGTAACCTGAAACTACTTTGTATTGGAACCCAGTTGCCCTAATTGACTGAAAAGCCATTTTTCCCCATTCTTAAATCCACAAGAACTAAGAATGTCTGCCCCTATCGCCATGGATGTTAGGCCAATTACTAATCCTCACTTGGACCTAGACCACCTTGCCCTTGCTAATAAAGACTTCCAAATCAAGGACACCTTTGTCAGTGAATCCCCTATCAAACTGTACTACCGATACAGGGACCAATACCTAAACCAAGCTGATAAAATAGGTTTGTGGGAATCTAATTTGACCAAGTATCAATTCCCTGAGGTGCACATTTTCCCTGAAATCATTCATTACTGCCATGCAAACTACATTACTAGTCAAAGAGTAGTGATGTCCCTTGATCAAACCATACTTTTCACCATCACTACCGAGTCAATCAATGAAATGTTTCAGTTTCAACCGGGTAGAACTTAAACTCTATTTCAATTGGAGACCTACTAGACCAATTTCCCAAACCTACCACTGCCAAGATTGCTAAAATTCTTCAGACCTTCATCAAGGAGGGAAAGCCTGTCCCAACAGAACCTCCTCCATATGTAGCTACCATGTTTTCCCCATTTGGTCAAGATATAGTAGCAATGATCTCTTGTGTTTTAGGCTATACCACTAGTGAATACATAGATGAAATCATTTTAGCCTTCATGTCCATTTTTACTCCAGGACAACCCCCTGCTGTCATGTATGATTATGCCAAGTACATAGCTAATAGGATGCATGAACAATTTCTGAGGATGAATAATGAAAGAGTGTTTAAGTATTCTTCAGTTTTGTACCACCTTCTCTTATACTATCAAGCTGAAAAGTTCCCATTCACTCTCCAAAAGCTTGACACTAAAGGTCATCCTAGGTCAGTAATTTTTTGGACTCCTTTGATACATAAGCATGATTGCGCATATCCATACACAGATTTCATTGATCTTTTTGTACATCCATTAGTGACTATGTTGCTAGGAAGTCCTCCTCCAGGAATGAGTTCAGACATTAGGAGGATCCTCCAGCTATCAAAACAACACAAACTGGGAGATTGGTACTTTTACCAAAATCACACAGAAATTAGGATCTATGGTTGTGAGTTTTCCCCATATAAACTGCCCAGATACCTCTCAATGAGGTTATTTTTTCTAGAGTACTACAGGCAAATAAGGTACATTTTGTTAAAGCCAAAAATAAGGCCTAGCTTAGAATTAGAGATCAACTAGGCCCCTTTGTATGCAATAGCAGAGAAGCTGGAAGAGAAGCATAAGAAATCCTTCAGAGACTCAAACTAAAACAATGCTTCATATGGAGATATGATCCTTGTGACTTCATCTACAATAGAAGATAGAAAAATAAGATGACTCCCTACATTCACCACTGAATCCCTGAAATAGAGAAATATGCAAATCAACTGGAATCGGTGGAGAATACTCTAGTAGACAGAGATAGCACTGAATTTGTTGTTGAAAATGCACTAATTGATCTAGACAAAAGTCTTGATGAAGGTTCTTTCCTGCAGGCACAAGGATAATCACAGGCACACAGAAGAAGAATCTCAAGCACAAGGAGAATCTCAACCACACAGTGAACAACACACAAAAGAAGAATCATAGGTACAAGAAGAATTAGAGCAACTAGACCTATCAGAAGAATTAAGTCAAATAGGTACACAACAGCCCAATATGAGTACTCCCCTTAATTACAAACTCTTCTAAATGAGGAAAGAAGCCTCAAAAGGAATAAAGAAGAGGCCACTACATCAGGGAGAGAAACCACACAAACATATGCAGAAACCAGCCAAGTCAAAAGGCAAAGGTTAAATCCTATCTTGAAGCAAGAATTTACAGAAGAGATAGTGAGGTCCACCAGCACAGAGAAAGAAAGAAGTAGGCCTACTACTCCCTCTGGAGGAGAACCAAAACCTTCCACATCACATACTCAGATGTTGGAAAGACAACAAAGTGTGGAAGTGTCCTCATTTAGGATGCCAACTAACCAAGACCAGGATATTAGAGAATAGTACAAGGAAATAAAGGCCAAGAATGAAAAACTAAAAGCCCAAAGCTATGCATAATACTTAAAAATCGCTCCTACCAACCAAACAAGGCTTATGTTAGTCTTTTATTTGAAAGAAGGCAAAATGCATATGACTTTCATGAAGCCCACCACTCAACAGCCCAAAACAGTAGCTGACTTCCAGAAGATAGATTTTGAAGTGTTGGCAAAGGACATACATCCTATTGACCAGATTGAGTTGCACAAACATACAAAGGAGATGATTTACTCCACCTTGAGAGGGAAAGCCATCACAACCCACCAATTGCAGAACTCCCTGAATAATATATCAACTTAGTTCCAATTGGAGAAGGCCTCTTCATAGGAAAAAGACACCAAAATCAAGTCCTTGGAGGACTTAATCATTGAGTTGGGACATGATCCCAAAGATGTAAAGGCCACTCAAATGTTGATAAAGAAGAAGAATCATGACACAATTGCTTTGAAGAAGAAACTCAAAATTCCACCATTGCATCATCCACAAACAACAGAAGTCCTGGAAACACAAAAAGGACAAGAAGAGCTTATGGACTTGGTCCGAAAGCTAAATGACCAGCTGAAAGAAATAGAGAAAGAATTGGACACAGTGATTCATTCCAAAGAGAGTGAATTTCCCACTACTTCCACAGCTGCCATTCCCACAGTAACAACTGTAGTCCCTTCAACATTGGCAGCCCCTTTAGCACCAACACCTCCACCTACGACATCACTTCTAGCCACCATAGAATTTACAACTACAGGTACTTCAACGGAGAAAACAAAAGAGCTAGGGAAAACCATGGAGGAAATGTCCATCCAAGCAACAAAACATAAGAGACTTAAAGAGAAAATGGCAAGGCTAGAAATAGACTGTAAGCTTTCCCAAATACAGTAGAAAGAAGAAGCAGAGAAATCCCTAAGGATGCGTGGGAAGATAAAGGTCCTAGAGAAGGATCTAACATTGCAAAATCCACTAGCATAGACTAAGGGGATGCTCTAGGCCAATATCATTGACTCTGTCAATGATATTTGGCCATAAATTCAAGTAATATTCGAGCAAACAGAACTGGTGAAAGTGGCCACCGAAGCATTACAAAAGGTAAAGGAAGACCTAAGGGACCAACCTAAGGAAGCTAATCAACTCATCCATTTCGTGAACAACAAAAACAAGCATGAACTATATGAGCTTTGTGTGGAGGGCAGAATTGAAGCCATCATTAAAATCAAAAAGGTTCTTCCTAAAAGAAACCTCATGCTTAACCTAGAGAAAAACTGCCATAACTACAGGTTGGCATTGACAGATTTATGGCAAACCTTCAAATTTTGAAAAGTAAAGGCCTTCCAAGTCCCATGGTAATCAATGAAAAACTCATGACCCAATTGGATTATGTTGACAATTTAGAGAAATTGTCCAAGGAATAGGCAAGCACTTCAGGAGTCAAAGCATTGCCAATAGGGAAAGTATTATATGATACTTTAGAAAATATATTATTCCTAGAGCATGAGGTGAATCATCTATTTGTCAACAAGCCAAATTTTTGCAAATACACTGAGGCTGACGAGATATATAGAAGGATGCTCAAGGTAAAGTTACCTAAAGATGAATGGTGGGTAACAATGACATATTTACTATAAGTTACCACAGTAAATCTTAAAGCAGGTGAAAGGACAGATAGACAAGATCAAAGAGTAATAGGTTAAAGAGTATCAGTCAAAGGTTAAAGGCAAAGGTGATTCCAGCGTACAAATATCAGCTAGGTTAAAGAGCTCAAATTCGAACTGCAAACAGCCAGCACTATCATAGTAAAAGCGAGAACATGATGCAGTTTTACATCTATCTCTATCTTCATGCTTGAAGATATTTTGATTTCCTAGATTAATTCTCAAAAAGTTATGAGATATTTTGTAAATATTTTTTTTTATAATAACTCACCTTTCAAAGTATTTAGGGTGGATTCAAAGAAATTTCTATAGAATTTTCCTCTCAAGTTAAAGTGTTATTGTATCAAGACTAGATTGGCTTGTTGGATCAAGGAATAAAGTACAGAAATTTCACAGGATTCTTTTGTAAAGCAGAAATCAAATAAGTATTCTCTCTCATCTTTATTATTGTTTCTCTTTCTGTATATTAATAATCATATGTGTTTCTATGAAATCTGAATGGTAAACTAGGAATGATATTTCAGAACTGACTTTAATCATTTCTGTCATGACTGTTTACATTCTTAATGTTTTCTACTAAACTATCTTAGTTAGGGAATTCTTAACTGCTCCCTTACGTCCGTAGTTTCCCCCTAGGTCTATATTAAAGGATTTTTAGTTGCCCTCTACTCATGATCACCTTCCTCTCTTCATCTTGATCCTGGTCTAAGGATTGTTCATCGCCATTTCACCCTGGTTAGGAATATCTCATCCATTGAACCTGAACATTTGCCTTTCACTTTACTAGCCTGCCCTCTGAACACTCCCTTTAGTGATCTGGTCCAGTTAAGCCATCCTTTCACTGACTCCATAGCCCAATGGCTTGAAGGCCTTGCTCCATCCATCTGTTCCTAGAATTCCACCACCCAACCAAATTCAACACCTTATGAACACTAAGAACTAGCCTAAAATCTCACCTAAAACAAAGTTAAATTATAAAGAGAGAGCCCTATCTGGACTTAGGTTGGCTAGAACCCGAGTCTAAAATATTAGGTTTGTGGTTACCTTGGATTATTCCTTCTTTTGATAACTTCTAGGGAAGACTTTTGAGTGATAACATAGTGGGGACCATACTATGATTCAAATCCTCAGTCTTAATAAACCTTTGAGAAATTTCAAGTTTTTATTTCAAGCCCCTTGAAGGGTTTATTAGAAGTTATTTATAAAATTTCACAAAAAAGAAATAATTAGAAAAAGCTTGAAATCTGGCTTCAAGGAGAACTCACTAAACTAGGGCCAACCCTGATCCAAAACCTCCCCTAGTATTTGACAATCCTAATCTGATTTCAAGAATATCTAGAAAACAAGAAAGTTTTGTCAATCCTATGCTTTCAATTAAAGAAGATTCCTCCCTGGATGAGTGGTGGTTTCTAGAAGACCTCCCCTTTGACGAGTATTTTGACCTTTCCCTATTTAGAACCAGGTCTGAGAGTGCACTTGATGACATAGTTCTAGATCCATAATTTACAGCAAAACTTGAAGTCCAAAGGGAAAACTTGTCAATTGATCAGTACATTCTAAATTCCCCTCAGTCCTCCCTCACTACTGCTAAGATCCCTGAACTTTCTGAAATAGCTTCAACTTCCTTTAGTTCACCATTATTCCCTTCCATCTATGAAGTTCATTCCACACCTCCATTTATACCTTCACTTCCCCACCAACCCATTATTACACATCAGACACCTATCACTCCTGGTTCTCCATCAACCTTTGTATTATCTCCTCATACCCGAAATCCAGTTCTCAGTCCTGCCCAACTTAGAGCCATGGAAAATAAATATGCACCTCTTCTGTTACCTGCTCCACGAGGTGCCATGCCACATGACTACTAGAAATTTTTTTTCCTATTTGATGGCGCAAGATCCTACACAACACGAAAGCATACAAGAAAGATGACAGATCATTTTGAATTGCATGAAATTGATATTGGGGATGTCCAAATGAGAATTTTTTCCCAGACTTTAGTTGGCGAAGTGAGAACATGGTTTAGATCTTTACCTAATAATAGTATAGATAGTTTACAAGTATTTTACCAGTAATTTTTAAATATATGGGAAAAGAAAAATAATCCTTTGCAGATCCTTTCAAAATATGAAAACATCAAGAGAGGACCAAACGAAATAGTCCAGGACTATTGTACTAGATTTAATAGTGTATACAATGCAATACCAGTCGACCTTAGACCCCCACCTGTCTTAGCTCTAATAAAGTTTCCAGATAGGTTTGACACTAACATGACATTCTAACTTAGAGAAAGAAATCCACAAACTCTAGAAGATATGTAGAGTGTAGTAGTTAGTGTAGAAGCTAATTTGCTAGCAAAAAGAGCTACGGTTAGGAACAAAAGAAGAGCACCTTTGAAAGATGAAGCCTCATCCTTTGACCTTAAAATGGATGCCCTAGCCAAAGGAATGGAAAAACTAATGGATAGCTTGAAGAACATTGAAAGAAAGCCTCACTGGGATAATCAAAGTCACCTCCAATCAGAAATCCAAACTTTAGAAAGAATCAAATCAGAACACTGGAAAAAATGGGCCTAATCAGAATATTTGGCCTCCTTTTCAAGAAAACTATGCTGAAACTTCCCATTCAGAAGACCCTGAACAAGACACTCAAATTAATTTAATGGGATTAGATGATGAGGAAATTGTCTTTTTGACTCAAGATGATCAGGAATTACACATGCTTTAGCAGCCACAGACTCAATCAGGAGAATCATTCAACTATAAGCAAGGGTATGATTCTGTTATCTTCGAAGTGCACAAACAGTACAATTTTAGGAGTAAGAAGAACACTGACGCTCCTGACCAAAACAAGGAAGCAATACCAAATCAACCTAAGAAAATTAAAGTAGTTCTAGTTACAAAAACTCTCCAAATCCTCTCTAGACCAAATCAGAATCCCTCTAGTCCCACCATTGTAGATGTAACCAATGACCAACCCCCTGATAATCAACCTTCCACCTCAATCCCCTCCAAGGAGACAGTGGAAGAAACTCCAAATATTATATTAGAAAATCCACAGAAAAAGACTTCAAAAACATAAAACGAAGAACAATTTGCTCCAAACCCTGCTGCTAAAATTCCAAGCATTCAAACAAAGAAATCTCCTTTTCCTTTCAATTTGGGGGCAGAGGTAGCCAAATTGAAAATCATAGTTCCCTTGACAACACTGATTAAACATGAAACTTGCAAATCTCAAATAAGCAAATCCTAAAACTTTGTTGAGAACAAAGACTCTGTTAACCTATTTGATGATCAGCCTGAGCTTATTTTTGGTCCTGATGTTAATGGAAAGCCAGTGGAAGGAGGGATACCACCCTTTTACATTAGCCTTAACATTCACGATAAAATCCTACACAATGCCATGTTAGACTCTAGGGCTTCACACAATCTAATGCCTAAATCTGTTATGGAGAAATTGAACTTAGATATCACTAGCCCTTACAATGGAGAAATTGAACTTAGATATCACTAGCCCTTACAAGGACCTGTTTTCGATTGATTCATGTCAAGTTAAGTGCTTAGGACTAATAAAAGACCTGTGTGTTTCCCTAGTACAATACCCTGTTAAGACCATTCTTATGGACATAGTTGTTGCTGATATACCACCTAAATATGGCATGTTATTGTCTAGATCATGGGGGGCCAAACTCCAAGGATCTTTACAACTTGACATGTCATATGCCACAATTTCAGTCCTTGGACATCCTAAAAACCTGTACATAGAGACCTTGATGAAGTATGTAGTGAGTAGCCAGGAGAGGCCTCAAAACTTTCCTATATATTCCATGCATTCTGTCATCGATTATTTCATTCTGTACAATTCTAAAAGGAACCAAGAAAATACTTCAAATATCATTACTTTAGAACCAAAAGAAATTGCAGTTGCAGCAGAAAATCAAATTGTCCAAATTCAAGAGTTTTCAAATACAAAAGATGATCAAGATACCTTAATCAAAGAAGATTTTGTTCCCCTAGACAATAAGAATTATGAACATGAAATACTATGGCATCTTGAATTTCATGGGTCAGTGAACAAACTAGGTGCAGGAGCAGGAGTGTGGATTTACAATTTAGAGAATGATCACTCAGAGGGCCATGCTTAAAGATTAAACTTCAAATGCACTAACAACATGGCTAAGTATGAAGCACTACTTTTAGGTCTCAAATTGGTTAAAAAGTTAGGAGCCATAAGAGTTTCTATTATGGGATATTCTAATCTAGTTATAAAGCAAATCAACGCTACATATATGATTAGAGATCCTAGGTTAGGTTTTTATAGAGGAACAGCTGTAGAAATATTAAACACTTTTCTAGAAACTAATCTTGCAATCATTCCAAGAAAACACAATATGTAGGCTCATATTTTAGCAATGTTTGCCAGCACTTATAAGTTAACATTTCCACCTAACCATCAATACACTGTTGAGGTTAGGCATAGACCTGCTATCCTAGATAACTTTAAAAACTGGTAAGTATTCACTAATGACCAACAAATAAACACTTTTTTAACTTTGGATGAGGAATTTGTAAACAACAACATAGATACTTACGTAACATTAGATCTTCATTTTATAGATAAAATATAAATTAACAAATTAGAAGAGGAAGAGATAGATAGATTCCATCCCACAAAGTTTACAAAATCAAATGTTCAAAACCTAAAGCAAATTGAAATTGATGAGATAATTGACGAAGGCGCTGATATCATCAATCTCAAAGACAATTTTTTTCCCAAAGGATTAACTCCATTGGAAGACTTGTTTGATTCAAATGATATCCCTAGAAAACTGAAACTGGGACCCTTAATATCTGACATAGAGGTGTGTAACATAGGCTCTGAGGAAGATCCTAAATTGATAAAGCTTTCAAAGTCTTTACCTCCTACTAAAAAAGTGAAATACATAGAACTGTTAAAGGAATCACAAGATGTTTTTTCTTGGAGTTATGAGGACCTCAAGTCCTATGACACCAGTATAATACAACATACCATCCCCTTAAAAGAAAACCAGAAACATTTTAGACAGAATCATAGAAGGATTAATCCCATTCTATTTCCTTCTATTGAAAAGGAAATCAAAGGAATGTACAAAGCCAAGATCATGGCACCAATTAGATTCTCTAATTGGGTTTCAAATTTGGTGTGCACAAGAAAGAAAAATAGTGAAATTAGACTGTGTGTTGACCTTAGGAATCTCAATAAAGTTTCACTCAAGGACAACTACCCTCTCCCCAAAATGGATCACATATTACAGAGGGTAGTAGGATCAACTAGAAACTCATTATTAGATGGGTTTTTTGGTTACAACCAGATTTTAGTCCACCTAGATGATCAGGCTAAAATTGCATTCACTACTCCTTTAGGCACTTTCATGTATGTGAAAATGCCTTTTGGACTAAAGAATGCAAGGGCCTCTTTTCAAAGAGCTATGGATATAAATTATGCTAAGGAAATCAATGACTTCCTAGTAATATACTTAGATGATATCACTGTATTCTCTAAACCTGATGAACAACACCTAGATCATCTAAGGCAGGTCTTCATCAAGCGTAGAAAGTACGGAATTTCTTTGAATCCTAAAAAATCTCTATTTGGGTTGGAAGAAGGAAAACTGTTAGGCCACATAATCTCTAAAGATGGTATCCAAATAGATTCTGCAAGAATTGAAGCCATCTTATAGATACATCATCCTAGAAGCATCAGAGAACTACAAGCCTTTTTAGGTAAAATAAACCTTCTTAGAAGATTTATTTCTAATTTAGTAGAACTAATTAGATTATTAAATAACATGTTGAAGAAAGATTTGACTATTAAGTGGATAGTTGAGGCTAAAAGGTCTTTTGAATATATTAAGCTAGCCTTAACACAAACACTAGTTTTGATCAGTCCAAAGTTTTATAGGGATCTCATTATATTTTCTTTTGCCTCAGAACACACAATTGCTGCAGTCCTACTGCAGAAGAATGATGAAAGTTTTGAACAACCTATTGCCTTCTTCAGCAAAGCCCTGAGGGATGCCCCTTTAAAGTATATATAATGGAAAAGAAAGCTTTTTCTTTAGTCAAAGCTATCAAAGATTTCAGTTTTTACATCCTATATTCTCATGTAATAGCTTATGTTCCCAATGTCATGGTCAAAGACATCCTAACTCGGGATGTTCTTGATGGAAAAAGAGGGAAGTGGATAGCTACTATATTATAATATGACCTAGAAATTAAACCTACAAATGTGATCAAAGGCCAAGGTTTAGCCAAGCTCATGGCTGAATCGAACTCTCAGGCCTTAAACATAAATTTTATTGCAGAAATGGATAATGGAGAATAGATGGCGACTCCACCGATCAGCCAGGCCTTTATTGAATCACCATGGTATGCTGACATTATATATGTTTTACAAAATTTACAAGCTCCTCCTGAATTATCCAAGACTAAAAGTAGATTCTTAAAAATGAAATATTTAAAGTTTTGCATAATTGAAAATGCTTCGTTTTGGAGGAATCATGAAGGTATCCTTCTTAATTGTTTATTAAAAGAAGAATCCGACAAGGTATTACAAGAATTTCATGCAGGTGACTATGGAGGACATCTTTACTGGAAAGCCACTGCTCACAAGATTCTAAGAGCCCGTTTTTATTGGCCCACTCTGTTTTCTAATGTAAAGAAATTTGTAACCTCATGTCATAAATGTCAGATTTTTGAAGGAAAGAAAAAACTTCTGCCCTTAGCCTTCAAACCAATATCTACTGAAGTACAATTTCAATAGTGGGGTTTTTACTTCATTGGTGAAATCCATCCACCTTCCTCTGCCCAACACAGATGGATCCTAATTGCTATATATTATTTCACAAAGTGGATAGAAGCCATACCCTCAAGACAAGCCACTAATACTATTATAATAACCTTCCTTGAATCCAACATCCTATCTAGATTTGGGTGCCCAACCAAGATCATCACTGATAATTGAGCATCCTTCAAATCTAAGAGAATGATTAATTTCTGTATTAAGTATGATATAACCCTAGGTCACTCCGCAGCTTATTATCCCCAAGGAAATGGACTAGCAGAGTCTTCCAACAAGAGTTTAGTGAATATGATCAAAAAATTGTTGGAGGATAACAAGAAAACATGGAACAAGAAGCTAGTAAATGCCTTCTAGGTAGATAGGCTAACCACAAAGAAATCCATTGGTACTAGACCTTATCAATTAGTTTATGGAATGGAAGCCGTTTTCCCATCTTTCTTGGGAACACCAGTGATGAAGTTACTCCAAGAGGTGCAGGTTGAGCCAAATGAAATTCAAAGGAGAATCAACCAGACAATTCACTTACAGTAGACGAGGGAAGAAGTGTACATCAGATCACAAGTTGTGTAGGAAAGGATCAAGAAAGATTTTGACAAAAGGACTAAGGCAAAAGATTACTATTAGGAGACAAAGTTGTGAGATGGGATTCAAGAAGAGAGGATCAAGGTAAACATGGGAAGTTTGACTTCCTATGGAAAGGCCCATATATCATCTATGCTTTTAGGGGTAACTATGCTTTTTTCCTCAAAGAATTGGATGGTGCAAAAGCAGAAGGAGGACCAGTTAATGGTCAAATGCTTAAACACTACATAGAACCTAGTCACTAATTTCACTAATCACTTGTACATATTCTATTTTTCAAAAGTTTAGAGTTGATTGGATAGTGAATTTTGGAGTTGAAGCCTGAAGAGAAGGCCCTAAGCTTCAAAATTTTTACTGTCAGAAATAGCAATAATGCAGAAAAGTGAAAGGGAAAAATTGCAGGCTAAAGTCACAGTAATTGTTGGGTAGCAGAGGCCCCGTGTAATGGTTTTGGGGCTTAGAAACTATAATTTAGGGTAATGATGTTATAGAAGTTCCACGAAGTGTGCGAGACATGAAATATAATAGATCGAGTCAAAGGGTTGTCTGCCCAAAAATAATATAAAATAATATGAAGTGAGTCAGCCTGCCCATGGTCCACAGACTATGGGAATGTATAAATAGAGTGAGGCTCTAAGGGTAGAGGTAGCTTTTTGGAAAAAGGTCTGATGTGTTATGGGTTGGTAATAGTTGTTCTGCATTTGTAAGTTCAAGTCAAGGGTGTTAGTGGTTAGATAAAGGCTCCGCAACTATGTGCACAGAGGCCTGATAGAGTCTGTAGCTATGTGCGTGGACCCCTACAGTTGTGTGTATAGGGCAGAAAGAAGATTTTACAGAAACAAAGATATTAATAAAGATACGTTGGTTCTTAATATTGTGTTCATTCTGAGTTATTACGGATCTGGTTATATTCTGGTTTATGTGTCTATTATATGAGTTTAAGCCTGTCTTTATGAATGATAATGATGCGCACTGGGTAATATTGTTAAATGTTTGCTTAAAGACCTTAAGAAGTAGATCAGATCTATAATAAAATAATTAATAAGAAAAAGCACCTGTTCAGATCTACGCGGAAGCCTGACAGTAGTATAGAGTAATGCGAAGGCACAAGAAGGTTTGCAAACCCCCTAGACCACATCAAGACATCCCAAGGGTGCGGAAACCTAGTTCCAGCACCCTCCCCTGCTGCCTCAGGTGAGACCACAGTCCACGCCCTGTGGACTATTGCCTAAAGGGCCGATAGCTATGGGATTTGTTTGGCTAATAACTCTTTTGAACCTGGGTCAGGGCCTAATAAGCCAAAAAATGGTTCCGTCACTGGGACCGAGATCTGCCTAAGGGATGTTTGATGTTGGAATTTTGAAACCCTATGAGGAAAGAGATTGAAGATCGATTGGATTAGAAGCAGTACGAGTTTGTAGTTGGCCCTAGCACACCCATGCATAAACTAGAAGTTGAACATGGAAAACGCGATCAAGTTGCCTGTATTCAAAGGAGTAGGGAGCGAAGATCTAGAATAGTTTTGGTTCATAGTAAGGGCAGTATGGGAAGTGCACGGAGTTACTAACGATAATATTAAAAAGGCTACCTTGGTGAGTGTGCTATAGGACCACGCGCCAAGTTGATATATCAAGAATACTAGCGATCATCCAAATTCTGGGATAGCAAAGATTCAAGATGCATTGAACAAAGCCTTCAACCGGCCAAAATTAGAGATGCAGTTGATCATCGGGTTCAAGGAGATCGTGACGTGGCTAGGAGAAACTGCTTGGGATTTGGATTAGAGACTGAAGAGTACGACTTGAGAGGCTAACATGACACTAACGGATGCATAACACTGCACATGGTTTGTGGCGTCTTTAATGCCACACCTGAGGACAACGCTGTCACAGCAGAAGATCTTGACCCAGGCTGAAGAATTAGAAATAGCGATGAGGTTGCATGAGACTACAATACATGATCCTGGGTTGGTAGTTCAGCAGATCCATGTGCAAATACAAAATCTCTACTTGGAAATGCAGAGTTTAAAACAGGAGGAGGCACCCAGGCTAGAAGTACGCGAGGAGGTGTGGTGCGTAAAATGTAAAGGCCAGGGCCACGATAAGGATCATTGTATGATATTCTCAAACTATTTGGCAGTGAGGGGACCAATGTCATTGTGACCAGAGGCATAGGCAGGGCCAAGCGTGACACCCTCGCTCTAGTGTGCAATCTGTCAGGTGGGAGGAAAGCACAACACGAACAACTGTCACCTACTGCAAAAGTTTACCCAGACCCTCCATCAGCTATTTTGAAATTTTTGTAGCATAATGGGCCACGATAAACGAGACTACCATAGTTATGAATTATTGATGGATCGGAGACCTACCCATAGGATGTAGACTGAGGTGCGAGGTCAGGATCGAGCCATGGCGATAGTGCGCGGTCGGTTCTAGGAGTGAGGATGAGGACGGGGAGCAATGGGCCAGGAAGGGGCCGCGGGTAGCTAATTGGTTACAACTGCGGAGGACCAGGGCACTATGTGCATGATTGTACCAACCCAACCAGAATATCGTGCCCCTACTACGAGCACTTCGATCATGAAATGGCAAAGTGCCCCACACTGATAGTGTAGATATGTGAGAAAAGGGTAGCACAACCTACAGTGACGCAGAATGTCCAAATGATGAGGTCCGAACCATGCGAGGAAGACCCCAACGTAAACATGATACTCAGAAGTGGCATGGCCACAGGGGAGGATAAGGGGAAACTAAATAAGGAAGATGCAGGGGTTCATAAGGAGACATGTATGGAAGCTAGGGAGAGCTTCGTGGAAGTCTCTACCCCAGGTAGTAAGGATCAACCTAAGTCGGAAATGGATCCCTCAATGCTAACTACCATTTTAGAGACATGCATGAAATTTCTTTATGACAAAAAGGCGGTTAAAGGATTACAAGAGCTGATAACTAGGTGCGCAGGGTCAGGTGAACCTCGTGTGGTCTGGAAATTGGGGAAACATGCTTCATGTACAGGATGAGAAATGTGATTAATAGTGCAAATTGGTGATTATGAGATAGATCAGATCATTCTGGACTTAGGATCGGATGCAAACGTGCTACCTAAACAAACTTGGGAGTACATGGGCAAGCCCGCACTGCAATGGTCTCCTATTCTATTGCGGATGGTGAACCAACAAAAGATCCTACCCATGGGGAGATTGCAAGGAATTACAGTAGATATAGAAGGCACAAGCACACAAATGGACTTTGAGGTAATAGAAATCGTGGAGGAAAGTAGCCCTTACCTTGCATTATTAGGGATTGACTGGGCCATAGATATGAATGCGGTCATTAATTTAAAGAAGCGGAAAATGATATTTGAGAAGAAGTCACTCCGCGTAGTCATTCTGCTAGACCCAGCTGAAGGAGCGCATTACACTGAACCCGTGCATGACGAAGGAAGTGATGATGAACTGGATTGTATCTACAAGATGACTGCATGAAATCAAGTTTGGGTCAATCTGACTGCAGAAGGAAGAATATTGTGGGAGTGTGCAGGGTCCTGCACTACAGATTCAGATGAGGAAGACGAGAGGTGGCATAATCGATTGAATGTAGTAGCAACGTTAAACTACAACATGATGACTAAGTCATTGTATTGTGTAAAAGCTTAGGATCGAGAACTACCAATGTATGATGGGCTGATAGGGGTAGATGAATTCCTTATCAATTTTGAAAATGCAGTAATAGAGCACCAATGGTTCGATGTGTTAAAATGGGCATTGCACACGATGCTTGTGCTTTGGTGGGGAACACATGAAGGAACCTTTGAAGACTGGCGCAACTGTAGGTGCATGATGCAGATAAGGTTTGTGAAGCCAGAACTACAAATAACTGAGAAGTATGATGGATGTGATGACTCATGCATGCACCTCACCAAATGGACCCAGGCCTATGGAGAAGAGCCCCAGCTGGAGTGGGTACACTTATTTTATCATACCCTAGATGTCATCCAAAGGAACTCATATAATGAAATAGAGCTCCAACATGGTGCAGGCGAATGAGATATTTTGTGCGAAGGATTTTTATTAACATTCTTATTTGAGGACCAATGGATGGATATTGTTGATGATGCATTGCAAGTTGTTAAGGCCACCATTTTCAAAGTGCCATTGGAACTGGAAGAAATAGTGCAGCCATCCTGTTTGCACCAGTTGAGCTGGGCCCTAGAATGTTACAACGTACAACTAGAAGATGATGAGGAAGACCCTAGAAACATCAATATTCCAGAAATAGAGGGGAGTCACGAGGTTCACATACCAGCGATCGAGGACCCCGACATCACCGTGCCACTAAAAACAAAAAAGGTAAACATTGGCACAGAGGAGGAGCCAAAGTATGCAATGCTTGGGGAGTACTAGGATGATGCCACAGTGGAGAAGGTCGTCGAGTTACTTCAATAATATCAAGATTTATTCTCGACCAAAATCACTGAGTTAAAAGGGATCCTTGGTGGCCTAGGAATGATTAAGATAACTCTGAAGTCAAATGCAAATCCAGTCAAGCAGTGGCCTTATCAATTAAATCCAAAATATAAAGCAAAGGTTTGAGAAGAATTGGATAAAATGCTTGCAACAGGAATAACTCTACCAGTGGAGGAATCTAACTGGGTAAGTCCTATGGTTGTACAGGAGAAAAAACAAAAGGGAGAAATTTGCATCTGTCTGGATCTTAGGAAGCTCAATGATGCATGTGTTAATGATCCATTCCCAACGCCATTTACAGATGAAGTACTGGAAAATGTTGGGGGATAGGAAGCCTACACCTTTACAAGTGGTTTCTCGGTGTACCACTAGATCAAGATTGCATCGGAGGATAGGAGTAAAACAACTTTCTCTACCAAATGTGGCTATTTTCAGTACACGGTGATGCCCTTTGGACTAAATAATGCGGCGGCAATATTCTTGCGCGTTGTGGTAGCTGCATTCAAGGAATTTATACATAAGGTTTTAGAGGTATATCTTGATGTTTGGACCGTATTTGGGCTAGTTAAGAAACATATCGTGAGCTTACGGTTAATGCTAGATACTTGCCAACATCACCAGATTGTGCTAAATCTAAAGAAGTGTACTTTCTTCGTCCACTTCAGGAACTTGCTCAGCCATGTCGTCTGCAAGCAAGGACTTATGGTAGACGTAGGGAAGATTGTTGTCATTCTCAATCTACAAGCATCTCGAAGTTTCAAACAGCTGCACGCCATGCTGGGACACACGGGTTACTATCGAAAGTTCATCAAGAGCTATGCACAAATCATGAGACCGATGGAAAATTTGTTGAAAAAGGACGCTACTTATTTTTGGAATGAGGAAGGTAACAAAAGTCTGGAAATTCTCAAGGAAAAGATGGCATCGGCTCCCATTTTGATCTTTCCAAAATGGGACATCGAATTTCACGTGCATGTTGATAGGTCATGTATCGCGCTGGGCATGGTACTCAAACAAGAAGGAGTGGAAGGAATTGATCACCCGATCGCGTTTGCAAGTTAACGATTGTCCAAGGCAGAAAAGAACTACTCCACTACTGAGTGTGAAGGGTTGTCAATGGTATATGCACTCTAGAAATACTGCCACTATCTACTCGGGGGACACTTTAAAATGTATACTGATCATTCAGCTTTAACATAGTTAGTGAATAAGCCTGTGTTGGGGGGGGAGCATTTGTAGATGGTTTACATTGTTTCAGGAATATAATTTTGAAGTCATCGTAAAGTCGGGACATTTAAACGTAGGGCCATATCACCTTTCCTGAATTGAGCATGGTGAAGAACCCACAAACCTAGAGGAGGGACTATCTGATGCATAGCTCTATGCAGTGTGCATTGCAGATGGCCACTTTGAGGATATAATCCACTTCTTAACCATAGGAACTGCACTGGAGGGGTATTCGATTCAGCAGAAGAAAGAACTGGTGATACACACAACACACTTTACTGTTATTGCAAGGCACCTCTACAAAATGGGCAACGATGAAATATTGCACAGATATGTACCGAAATTTGTGTGAGGATAGATCCTTGCCAAGGCACATGGGGGGGTTGCAGGAGGACATTATGCGAGATGCGCCACATATTTAAATCCTTTTAATTTAAATATCCCTAGACCTAGTTTGAAATATAAACTATACTATACCTAAACCCTGACAAATGAATTAATTGATCAACGATTAATTACAAGTCAAATCCTCAGCCAATAAAATCATGCCCGATGCATTAATCTCACCTTAATCCATTATTTAATTAAATCCCACCATGCTTAAACTTCATCTAGGCCCCTCCATTACCCCCCGTACAACTCCTACAACTGACCACCGTGCAATCGCCTCCCATTTCATCCAACGACTATTAACCATTTAGGGCAGGCCCAAACTTTGAACTTTACCCACCCGAAATGGGTTGTTTTCCCTTGGGCTGCCGATGCGTCGTGGTGCCCGATGAGTGGAATTAGGCGGACTCCCCCCAAAACCACCCAATGCTCATAAGCGGTGCAAAGAAACCCGCTTACCACCACCCGCTAAATGCCAAACTATCACATCACTCTGTTAAACGCCAAAAGTACGACTATTATCCAAACACCCGCCAAATGTTGACTTTGTTAATAAAGCCAAAAACCTTGAAATCATTTCTTTTATCATGATTTGAACTAAAAATGCAATGCATGCACCTGCACGATGATGAACTTGTCAACCTACGTCCAGTTGCCAACCTGAAGAAACCAACACTCAGTTCACTTTCTAGCCCACGCAGAACTTTTCGTCCTTGCACAGTCACTTGTCAACCTATTCAGAGCCAATTTTCCCCAAATTCTAGGTATTTAACCCAAAATTCACTAGAAACCTTGTCTAAACTTGGACCAGTTACTCAATTTCTGAAATTAAAGCAAGGATTAATTGAAAGAAGTTCAAAGTAACCTAAAACTACTCTGTATTAGAACCCAGTTGCCCTAGTTGACTTAAAAACCAATTTTCCCCATTCTTAAATCCACAGGAACTAAGAATGTCTACCCCTATCGCCATGGATGTTATGCCAATTACTACTCCTCACTTGGACTTGGACCACCTTCCCCTTGCAGATAAAGACTTCCAAATCAAGGACAACTCTGTCCGTGAATCCCTTATCAAACTGTATTGCCGATACAGGCACCAATACTAAAACCAAGCTGATAAAATCAGTCTGTGGGAATCTAATTTTCGTAAGTATCAATTCCCAGAGGTGCACATTTTCCTTGAAATCATTCATTACTTCCATGCAAGCTACATTCCTAGTCAAAGAGCAATGATGTCCCCTAATGAAACCATACTTTTCACCGTCACTGCCTAGTCAATCAATGAAATGTTGCAGTTTCAACGGGGGTAGAGCCAAACCCCTGTTTCAATTGGAGACCTACTAGACCAATTTCCCAAGCTTACCACTACCAAGATTGTTGAAATGCTTCAGACCTTCATCAAGGAGGGAAATCCTGTCCCAATAGAACCTCCTCCATATGTAGCTACCATGTTTTCTCCATTTGGTCAAGATATAGTAGCAATGATTTCTTGTGTTTTAGGTTATACCACCAATGAATACATAGGTGAAATCATTTTAGCCTTCATGTCCATTTTTACTCCAGGACAACCCCCTGTTGTCATGTATGATTATGCCAAGTACATAGCTGATAGGATGCATGGACAATTTCTAAGGATGAATAATGAAAGAGTGTTTAAGTATTCTTCAGTTTTGTACCACCTTTTCTTATACTATCAAGCTAACAATTTCCCATTCACTCTCCAAAAACTTGACACTAAAGGTCATCCTAAGTCAGTAATTTTTTGGACTCCTTTGATACATAAGCATGATTCCCCATATCCATACACAGATTTCATTGATCTTTTCGTACATCCAGTAATGACTATGCTACTAGGAAGTCCCCCTCCAAGAATTAGTTTAGACATTAGGAGGATCCTGTAGTTGTCAAAACAACACAAAATGGGAGATTGGAACTTTTACCAAATCACACAGAAATTAGGATCTATGGTTGTGAGTTGGCCCCATATAAACTACCTAGATACCTCCCAATGAGGTTATTTTCTCTGGAGTACTACAATCAGATAATCAATTCAGATAAGGTACATTTTGTTAAAGCCAAAAAGAAGGCCCAGTTGAAAATCAAAGATCAACTAGGCCCCTTTGTATGCAATAGCAAAGAAGCTAGAAGAGAAGCAGAACAAATCCTTTAGAGACTCAAACTAAAATAAAGCTTCATATGGAGATATGATCCTTGTGACTTCATCTGCAACAGAAGGAAGACAAATAAGATGCATCCCTACATTCACCACCAAATCCTGAAGTAGAGAAATATGAAAATCAGTTCGAATGGGTGGATAATACTCTAGTGGACAGAGATAGCACTGAAGTTGCTGTTGAAAATGCACTAATTGATCTAAAGAAAAGGCTTGATGAAGGTTCTTTCCTACAGGCACAAGGAGAATCTCAAGCACAAGGTGAATCATAGGCACATAGTGAGCAACACACAAAAGAAGAATCTCAAGCACACAATGAACAACACACAGAAGAACAAATAATAGTACAAGAATAATCAGAGCAACCAAACCTATCAGAAGAATTAGGTCAAACAGGTACATAGCATCCCAATATGAATACTCCCCCTAACTTGCAAACTCCTCTAAATGAGGAAAGAAGCCTCAAAAGGAATAAGGATGAGGACACTACATTAGGCAGAGAAACCATACAAACATATGGAGAAACTAGCCAAGTCAAAAGGCAGAGGTTAAATCCTATCTCAGAGTAAGAATTCACAAAAGAGACAGTGAGGGCCACCAGCACAGAGAAAGAAAGAAGTAGGCCTACTACTCCCTCTGGAGGCAAACCAGAACCTTCCACATCACATACTCAAATGTTGGAAAGACAGCGAAGTGTGGAAGTGTCCTCATTTAGGACGCCAACTGACCAAGACCAAGATATTAGAGAAAATTACAAGGAAATAAAGGCTAGGAATGAAAAACTATAAGCCCAGAACTATGCGCAATACTAAAAAATGGCTCCTACCAACCAAACAAGGCTTAAGTCAGCTTTTGATGTGAAAGAAGGCAGAATGTAGATGACTTTCATGAAGACCACCACTCAGCAACCCAGAATAGTAGCTGACTTCCAGAAGATAGATTTTGAAGTGTTGGTGAACGACATACATCTTATTGATCAGATTGAGTTGTACAAATAGACAGGGGAGATGATTTACTTTGCCATTATAGGGAAAGCCATCACATCCCACAAATTGTATAATTCCCTTAATAATATATCAGCTTAGTTCCAATTGGAGAAGGCTTTTTCACAAGTAAAAATACACAAGAATCAAGTCTTTAGAGGACTTAATCATTGAGTTGGGACATGATCCCAAAGATGTAAAGGGCACTCAAATTTTGATAAAGAAGAAGAATGATGACATAGCTGCTTTGAAGAAGCAACTCAAAATTCCACCATTGCATCATCCACAAATAGCAAAAGTCCTGGAAACACAAAAAGGGCAAGAAAAGCTTATGAACTTGGTCCTCAAGCTAAATGACCAGTTGAAAGAAACAGAGAAAGAATTGGATAGGATGATTTAGTCCAAACAGAGTGAATTGCCCACTATCTCCACATCTGCCATTCCCACAATAACAACTGCAGTCACTACAACATTGGTAGCCTCTTTAGCACCAACAGTTCCACCTACTACAACACTTCTAGTCACCACAAAGTTTAAAACTATAGGTACTTCAACAAAGAAAACAACAGAGCTAGTGAAATCCATGGAGGAAATGTCCATTCAGGCAATAGAACTTAAGATACTTAAAGAGAAAATGGCAAGCCTAGAAACTGACTGTAAGCATACCCAATATAGCAAAAAGAAGAAGCACAGAAAGCCCTAAGGATGGGGGAGAAGATAAATGTCCTAGAGAAGGATCTAACATTGCAAACGCCACTAGGATAGACTAAGGAGATGCTCTTGGCCAATATCATTGACTTTGTCAATGATATTTGGCCATCAATTCAAGTAATATTCGAGAAAACAGAACTGGTGAAACTCGCCACCAGAGCAATACAAAAGGTAAAGGAAGACCTAGTAGACCAGCCTAAGGAAGCTAATCAACTCATCCATTTCTTCAACAGCAAGAATATGCATGAACTAGATGAGCTTGGTGTGGAGGACAGAAATGAAGCCATCATTAAAATAAAAAAGGTTCTTCCTAAAAGAAACCTCATGCTTAACCTAGACAAAAAATGCCATAACTTACAGGTTGGCATTGAAAAATTCATGGAAAACCTACAAATTTTGATAAGTAAAGGCCTTCCAAGTCCCATGGTAATCAATGACAAACTTATGACCCAACTAGACTATGTTGACAGATTAGAGAAATCATCTCAGGAATAGGCAAGCACTTCAAGAGTCAAAGCATTGCCAACTGGGAAAATATTATATGATACTTTAGAAAATCTATTCTTCCTAGAGCATGAGGTGAATCATCTATTTGTCAACAAGCCAAATTTTGCCAGATACACTAAGGCCAATGAGATATATAGAAGGATGCTCAAGGTAAAGTTACCTAGAGATGAATGGTGGGTAATAATGATAGATTTACTATAAGTTACCACAGTAAATCTGAAGGTTGGTGAAAGGACATATACACAGGGTCAAAGAGTAACAGGTTAAAGAGTATCAGTCAAATGTTAAAGACAAAGGTGATTCTAGCGTACGAATATCAACCAACTTAAAGAGGTCAAATTCGAACTGCAAACATCTAGCACTATCACAATAAAAGGGACAACATGATGTAGTTCTCCATCTATCTCTATCTTCATGTTTGAAGATATTTTGTTTTCCAAGATTAATTCTCAAACTGTTATGAGATATTTTGTAAATATTTTTTGTATAAATACTTCACCTTTCAAAGTATTTACGATGGATTCAAATACATTTCTATATACATTTTCCTCTCAAGTTAAATTGTTATTGTATCAAGACTGGATTGGCTTGCTGGATCAAGGAATAAAGTACAGACATTTCACAAGATTCTTGTGTAAAGAAGAAATCAAATAAGTATTCTCTTTCATGTGTATTATTGTTTCTCTGTACATTTATTAATAATCATATGTGTTTCTATGAAATCTGAATGGTAAAATAGGAATGACATTTCAGAACTGGCTTTAATGCTCTCAATCTTGACTGTTTACATTTCTTAATGTTTTCTGCGAAACTATCTTAGTCAGGGAGTTCTTAACTTCTCCCTTGCTTTCATAGTTTCCCCCTAGGTCTCTAGTAAAGGATTCTTAGTTTCCCTTTACTCATGATCACCTTCTGCTCTTCATCGTAATCCTGGTCTAAGGATTCTTCATTGCCCTTTCACCTTGGTTAGGAATATCTCATCCATTGAACCTGAACATTTGCCTTTTGCTTTACTAGTCTACCCTGTGAACACTCCCTTTAGTTATCTGGTCTAGTTAAGCCACCCTTTGATTGACTCCATAGCCCAATGGCTTGAAGGCCTTGCTCCATCCATCTATTCCTAGAATTCCACCACCCAACCAAATTCAACACCTTATGAACACTAAGAACTAGCCTAAAATCCCACCCAAAACAAAGTTAAATTATAAATAGAGAGCCCTCTCTGGACTTAGGTTGGCTAGAACCCGATCATAAAAGATTAGGTTTGTGGTAACCTCAGATTATTCGTTCTTTTGATAACTTCTAGGAAAGACTTCTGAGTGATAACATGTCAAAAATTTCCCAATTCTTGAAAAGGAAAAAATTCTTCAAAATTTGCTCAAAATTTGTGGAAAGCACCACCATTAAGTATCTTAGTTAGCCAAGGAATCTTAAGCAAGAAACCTAAGCCTATCACTCTCCTTTTTTCCTTTGACTACTTGTTTTAGCCTTGTTTTCATTTGCTTGACCCTTATGTTGCAAATCTTATTACGGGTCTTGTAATGGTGAGCCAAACGCCTAATGATTCGGTTGTCCCTATTGGCCTTTTGTAACAACTTCTCCAAATGCAAATTGACTCTGTCAAGCCAAGTTTCTCTATCCTCCTCAATTTCTTTCACAATTATTTGTTTTGTAGTGAAGGTAGCTAGTGTTTCTTCCTCTTGCATTACTAACTTGCCCTTGTCATTTTTCCTCTTTTCTTTGAGAAGTTCCAGCTCCATGAGGACTTGTTTGTCACTTAGTTGCTTGTTCACTTGCTCAAGGTATGAAATTACATACTTATCTCTCGCCAAGTTGTCCATCAGTGCTTGTATCTGTGCATATTTTTCCTTTATGGTTATGTTTTCATTTCTTGCCTCATCTTGAGCCTCCAAGTCAACTATCTCAATGCCATGATGGATGTGTTATCACTCAGAATTTTCTCAAGGTTAAAGAAAGAAATTTCTGAGGTAGCCACAAACAACCTTTTAATTACAAAATCTAGCCAATTTGTACTCAGAGAGGGCTCTCTCTTTAAGATTTAGCTTTTTTTTATAAGATATTAGGCTAGTTATGAAAGCTTGGGGGTTTTGATTATGTTTGGTGGTGGAATTCTAGAACAGATGGATAGAAAAGAGTATCTCAGTCCATTGGGCTATGGAGTCAACTGCAGATGGCTAAACTAGATTAGGTCGTTTCTGTTATTGTCAGTCTTTGTAGCCTTCCTCCAGTGATCAAACATGCTCCTACAAAGTGATTTTAAGGTGTCAAGGTCAAATTTTGTCATTTCAGTGAGTCTTCAAGCAAAATTTGGTCACTAGGCATTAGCTCTAGGGTTTGATTTCACTCCTTTCAAAGTTGTCCAAATTTCAGTCCGTGTCACCATTCAGCTGAGTGTACCATCATTCAGAGGGTTGTCTTCATCATTTCAAGTTCCACTGGGTCATTTTATGCCTTGTTCATGCTTCAATTGTGCCTAGGTAGGGTCATTTCCCTCTCCTAGGGTTTTGAAGGCAATTTCTCTTGGATGGTCAAATCATCAGCAAAACTTGTATCTTGATCTTCATACACCTTCCCCTATCCTTAATGTATCTTATTAAACACCTCCCATCACTGAGATCCCCCAAATTCCTCATTTTCGCACAAACCCTAGTTTCTTGCTACAAACCCTATTTTCTAGGCTAGACTTGTGTTTTGCCTTTTTGGACCCCTTCCCCTCACTCAATATTTGAAATTCCACTTTCCCCTACTTCCTAACATCCCTCCCTACTTCTAAAATTTTTCTCAAGAATTTAGGAGCCCATTATCCCCTTCGTTTCACTTCATTTCGAAATCCCTGTTCCACACATCGGCGTAGGTTTTACTCAAATGATGCTTCTAAGCAAGGAAAGATGAATTTGGAAACATGGAGAGAGGTTTTTCTCCACAACAGGTCAAGGAAGAAAAACCTCCTTCACGTTTTACACAGGGGTCATGGTTTTAGAGAAATGTCAAAGATACAATTGCCTCTGGAGAATTAATGCACCTCTGAAGTGACCTTGGGAAAATCAAGCTTTCTCCTAGCTTGGTTGGCCAAATGACTTCCTTGATGAGTCAAATGATAGCTAGACACAAAGAGAATTCCAATGTGCTATCATGAACTCAATTTGGAGTTGAGGAACACCTTCAAACATTGCCTGCAATAGTACTCTGCCTTGAGGCAACCTCATTTGGCACATTTTGACCAGTCTTGGGAGATTTGATTTTTGATAGGGCCAGTAAACTACAAATTGAAAAATTCTAGTTGGGGTGGATAGTAAACTTGAAGACCTTTCCAACAAGCTATCTTTCACCTTATTTGGAGACTAGGAAGGCCTCCAAAGGTCTTCTGGAAAACGTGTTATGCACTGGGCAGGTGGCAAGGCACACATAACTGGCGCGGCGCATTGGGCTCTAATTTCCAGTGTAAATTTACACTGCCGCGACGCATAGGGAAGGCGCGGTGCATACAGCTAGCAAGCCCAAAAAAATTCCAAATCTTGCTCTAAAATTCCCAAAATGCGTGCATTATCATTGATACAAGTAGATTGATCCTTGGCCTTGCTCTTCATCCAAATTTGATGGTGGTTTGATGGTGCTTGTTGCATGGTGAGTATTCAAAGCAAAGCAAACCTTATCTCTTCAAAATTTTCTTAGGGTTTTATATTTACTGTTTGCCTCCAAATATCCCCTCACCTCATCACTTCCTAATTCCATACGCCCCTTGTTTTCCCTATTCCCCAAAATCATACCCCCTAAATTCATTAATCCCATACCCCCAATTCCTATTTTACAAAGTCCCAAACCCAAACCCTAGTCCATATACAAAAACACCTAAATCATTTCCTAATTCCCTATATCCCTAACTAGACCCCATCCCAAACAATCCCTCAAATCCCTCATTTTTTTACCCTTCCTACAGTCCCCTATATCACTGTTTTCCCTTGGTGGCAAAGTCAAACATATCATAAAAAACAATTTAAGACACTTCAACACATCAACATCTACAGCTCCGAAACAGTTCATTCACTAGCAAAGATGGCATCTGATCCATCATATGATCATGAATAAGAGACCCACAGTGACTCACAAACAGGGGTACATGCACCTAGGAGGCCTCATAGAAGTGGCAAAACATCCGTGAAGACCGGCAGGCTGCCTAAAGAAGCCCAAATGAGATGATACCCATTCAGCAGGAGATAAAGGCTGATCGAAAGATTTGGCTCGAGGGGATCAACATCCACTTAGAGAGATTACTGGACAAGGCCAATAGGGACAAAGCATTGCTGAGACACATGGCTTTTCACTACATGGCGCGAAACAAGGTTTGCAAGGCGCGAATAAGGAATTTAAAGGCAAAACTAAGGAAGGCATCAAAAAGGCAAAGAAGGGAAAAAGAGCATGATCGACTCTGGATATTGGCCAAGGCATCCTTGGCCCATCATAACTCTTGATAGAGAAAGTCCAGCCCAAATTTCAAGAAATTTGGAGCAATTTTTGCATTTTGAAAATTTTTTGCACTAAAAAACAGGGTTTTCCTCCCTATGCGCTGCGCCACGTGGCGCTCGCTTTTTCTAGAGGGCCCCAAATCACAAAACGTTTGCATTTCTGGATTTTTCATCAAAAGTTATGCTTTCTTGTCCATGGACAAGAAATTTGAGGAGGTTCTGAGCCCTCAAAAGGTCAAAAAACACTCAAAAAATGACCTCACCGCCCTTATTTTGACACACAGGAAGCAGTGTTGGGAGTTTGAAGTTTTGGAGGGGCAAATGACATCCAAATCCAGAAATTCTACTTGGGTTGGAAAGTAGATAGGAATGGATTGCGAACGAGCTCTCATGCGCTCAATTTGAAATTTGGGAAGTGCCTCAAAAGCAGCTCCAAAGTGGCGCGATGCATAGAGAATCACGCGTGGCGCATAGAGGAAAGTCTGCCTGTTTGACTCATTTTTGCTTTGTTTTTCGCCCAGTTTTGCCTAGTTTGACTTTATCACTCTCCTAATGGAAAATTTATGATGTAATTTGATGAAAATTGAGGGATCATGATGTAAATATGCTATATTTTTTCTTGTATAGGTAGATTCATCAATTTAGAGGTTGTTTGAAACTAAATGAATCAGTTTCCTTGTTTTTAGAGGCAAGTTGTTATGATGCCTAGATTCCAGTTCTCAGTTTGGGATTAGTTGGATCAGCTCCTAAACATATGAGCTCGACCCCTAGAGGCAAGGAGGAGCTATCTTTGTCTATATTATGTTTTTTTTCATTCATTAGCATGGTTAGACACTTGGGATTGCTTGGCACATCATTGTACATTCTATCTCTGCATTTTTGGCTAAGGAAAGACCAGGGTATGCAGCATTTGTTGGGATCCATGTGGCTCTGTGTTTTGATGGTGTTTCTCTCTATGTAATTGTAAGTTCATTGATGTTTATGTGTATCATTTTCCCTTCTCTTTTCTTCTGAAATTAAACAAATGAGTGATTAAGGTAGAATCCATTGCACTGCTATGCTCTACCTTGAAATTTTGTTTAATTTTACATGTTTTCATCTATTTGAGGAGGACCCTTGAGACCCTCTTTCCCTCCTTAGCTCCTCACCAGTCTGATCCATCCATTCATTTAATCTAAATCATCAAAACGATTGCCTTCCTTGCCCCAATCGGAACTCTGCAAAAACTAGGCCTCATCCCCGGACCCAAAATTTTCTTTCCCTTGATTCCAACAAAACCCTCAAAAGTCAAATCAAATCCTTGCACTTCATACCTAGCCTAATATTAGTAGCTATTTCAGTCATCTCAAGCCCCATCGATCATCCTTTGCTGAGATTGACCCGGAGAGAGCCCTCTCCTGTCCTTGTAGGGCTAGCTACGAGGCTGACCGTGGTTTGATGTGGACCTAGAAGCTTACCTTTTTAGCCTGAGGTAAATCTAGTCTCTAACATAGTGGCAACTCGGCTGGGGAAGAAAGTTTATTTTCATTGTCTGGCTTTGTAGACTACAGACGGAGCCTGAAGTTAGCCAGGTAGCCTTCGAAATGCTCTTGCTTTTCATTAGCGAAATTAGATGAATGCTGCTTTAGTCAATCCCCGGTCTAGTTTATAAACTAAACATCTGATCTAAACAATCACCCCAGTACATCTATCAAGTTAGATCTAATTTTTTATGGTGAACAACGATCAGACACAGCAAGCCTGAAATCATTCACCTGGCGATTCCAAATCAGTTTCGAGGTTAGATCCAAGGACTCCATTGGAGGATGAACCTGACCAGTAGAAACATGAAAGGACAATATGGATAGATCAGGTATTCAAGTTGGAATTTCATCCAAGACATTTTGTTCTTTGTTGTAAATTATTTCTTCTCTTTTCCCGATAATGTCAAGAAGGCTTTGCAAAGTATATTGTATTTGAGAAATGATCCTCAACCTGCATTTGATTCCTTCCCTTTGAAGATTGTGAATACCAAAGATTTGCATGCCTTTGAGCTTGATCAAGACCTTTCTTCGGAATTTTGTGATGACCATCTTCAAATTGATGAGCCCCAAGAGACTAAGACTGATTCTACACCTTCTGTAAATACCCCACTACCTTGTAAACTTCCAAATCAATACAAGGCTCTGATTTTACCTCCTATATTCCATGCTTTCCCTAAAAAGCATGACCTATATCTACCAAGATTTGATGGTGAACGCGATAACATCACTACTGAGAGACATGTACTGGATTTTGAGTCTTTCCTTGACCTTTTTGAAGTTGATGAAGAAGATGTCAATATAAGTCTTTTTGCTCTTTCTTTGTAAGGCAAACTCAAGAGTTGGTTCAAAACCCTACCTGATGCGAGCATCTCAGATTTCCAGCAGTTCATCAAAGCTTTCCTCGATAGGTGGGTGGTTAGACAAAACCCTTTCTTGATTATAGAAGAGTATAACCAGCTGAAAAGACTGCCAAGGGAGATAGTGCGACAGTTTTCTGCCAGGTTTAACCAAGTTTATTATTCGATGCCTATTAATATAAGACCTCCTCCTCGATCCACTTTCTTGCACTACCTGGGTGCCTTTGATCCGGAAATGGAGTTTTAGCTGAGAGAAAGAAATCTTGCAACACTTGAAGAGATGCAGAATAGTGCAGTAGATGTAGAGGCTCATTTGTTGATCCGAAGGGAAAAGTTGAAGGAAGAAGAGATGAAAAACATAGATACGGAGGAATCGACATCTTTAGAGGTAAAGCTTGACATTTTGGTAAGTGCAGTGGAAGAGATGATGTAAAGAATCACTATATGAAATGATGATGATGTTCAAGCCCATGGCTTGCTGCTTGAAGAAGAACAAATGGCTGCTCCAAAACATCTTCTTTCTTACCCCAGTTGTCATAGATCTGATAATGATTGTTTTATAGATCATCTTGGAGAAGAAAGATATGTTGATATGACATGTATGCATGATGATGTCTGTTATACAAAAGTATCGTCACCTTGATTATTTGCAGTCAGTATAGGTCTATCACCACCTATACCAGCCTCCTAAGCAAGTCTCAGACCTCAACTCTTCAAAACAAGCTTTGGAAATGAGAGAAAGACATCAAAAAGCAATGTAACTCTGGTTC
>APFE030676345.1:129920-159472 GCA_000404065.3 Pinus taeda | reverse complement strand
TCTCGTAAAAAATTTATCACTTGGGCAATTTTTACCGAAGAATTGATGGCACATTATGAGGATACAAAAAGCAACACTTTTTTAAGCCAATTGATAAGTCTCAAACAAAAGGGTCAAATAATGGAGCACATTGAGGAGTTCCAAAAATTGAACATAAGGGTAAAAGATATTCCAGAGGAGCATAGGATTGATGTGTTCATAGGGTCTTTAAAGGATAATATCCAACATGATGTTCGCCTTTGGGAACCTGATTCATTAGAGAAGGCATTCAGGTTAGCAAGAAAAATGGAAAGCAAAATTATGGCAACCAGGAAGCATACCACTCACATCTATAAAGACGGAAGTGGTGTTGCCGCTAGTCTTCCACAACCTATAAGGTTGACACCACAACAATTGGAAGAAAAAAGAGCAAAAGGGCTTTGTTACAGTTGTGATAGCAAATACACTAAAGGTCACAAGTGTGCTGAGAAGAAATTATTCTACCATAGATTGTGAAAAGGAAGAAGAAAAGGAGCAAGAAATTCAAAAGGAAGAGGATATTATCTCAGGAACAAAGCCTAGATGAAGAACAAATGAATCCGACAATATCTTGTAATGCATTGGCGGGAATTACCACTCCTCAAACCATCAAGATAGAAGGACAATCAAGAAGAAAAAGGTAATAGTGTTGATTGATTCAGGAAGTACCCACAATTTTATTCATTGTAAGGTAGCAAAAGAATTGAATTGCTTCTTATATCCAGCACCAGAGTGTCAAGTGATGGTTGCAAATGGAGGAACAATAAATTGCTCCAGAAAGTGCCATAATATCAAGCTATCCATGGGAGAATATGTATTGACTAGCCCAATGCTTTCCATTCCAATGGGAGGTGTTGATGTTGTACTAGGAGTCCAATGGTTGCAATCCTTAGGTACAATAGCTTTTAATTTTCAAGAACTTTTCATGCAATTTTCTATGGAAGGAAAGGAAGTTGAATTAAGGGGTATTGCAGGGAAACCAGGAAAGATAATCAGCTCTAACGGTATGACAAAGCTTCTAGAAAAGGAACAAAGAGGTGTAATTGCACAATTATGTTCGCTAGATGTTTCCATATTGGAATCATCTATTTCTCTAGATCTCCAAAAAGTCTTGGACAATCATTCCAAGGTATTTGAGAGTCCCAAAGGTCTCCCACCTATTCATGATCATGATCATGCTATTCATCTGATTTCAGGAAGTGTTCCTCCAAACATCAGGTCGTACAGATATCCCTATGCCCAAAAGAGTGAAATTGAATGTATGGTTTCAGAAATGCTAGAGGCTGGTATAATTCAACCGAGTCAAAGTTCTTTCTCTGGTTCAGTAGTATTGGTGCACAAGAAGGATGGATCATGGCGCATGTGTCCAGATTATAGGGAGCTCAACAAGCTCACTATTAAAGATAAGTTTCCCATTCCTGTCATTGATGAATTACTGGATGAATTGCATGGATCAATTTACTTCACCAAGTTGGATCCTCGTTCAGGATATCATCAAATCAGAATGAAGACTGAAGACATTCCAAAAATAGCATTTAGAACTCATGAGGGTCATATGAGTTTTTGGTCATGCCTTTTGGCCTTACCAATGCACCTTCTACATTTGAAGGTTTTATGAATTCCTTTTTCAAACCCTTCTTTAGAAAATTTTTGTTAGTATTTTTTGATGATATACTAATCTACAATAAGTCTTGGAAGCATCATGTTGAACACGTTGACAGGGTGCTATAACTGTTGGAGGAGAAACAATTATATGCAAAAAGATCCAAATGTTTCTTTGGAATACAAGAGGTGGAATATCTGGGTCATATTGTATCTCATGGAGGAGTTAAGGTAGACCCTAGAAAAATTAAAGCCATTAAGGAATGGGAAATCCCCACGTCCATAAAGCATTTGTGAGGATTTCTCGGGTTGACATAGTATTATCGCAAGTTTGTTAAGAGTTATGGGAAAATAACAGCACCTCTAACAACATTGTTAAAGAAAGATGCATTTTCATGGACTCCAGAAGCAACAAAGGCCTTCGAATATCTTAAAGACGCAATGTGCCAAGCACCAGTCTTAGCTACAAGAGACTTCACAAAAACCTTTATTGTGGAATGTGACGCTTCCAGAAATGGAATTGGTGCTGTTTTAATGCAAGATGAAAGAACCATTGCTTTCGAAAGTCGTCCAATCAAGGGAAAGTATTTACACAAAGCTATTTATGAGAAGGAAAGTATTTACACAAAGTATAAGCTTAAATACTTTTTAGAACAAAGATTATCATTTGAAGAACAACAAAAATGGGTCACAAAGATGTTGGGCTATGACTTTGAAATCATACACAAAAAAGGGAAGCAAGATGTGGAAGATGCATTCTCAAGAAAGGATGAGGATGTGGAAACATTGTTGTGTGCCATTTCTATTATTCAACTAGATTGGATAAACGAAGCAAAGGAGGAATGGAAGAATGATGAAGAAGTTTGGGAACTTATTTGAAAGTTACAACAAGATTCCAGTACATCTGATACATTTAGCTGGAAAAGTGATTCGTTATGGTACAAAGGTCTCTTATACCTCTGTAAGAATTCCCAACTCAAACAAAAGATTCTTCTGGAATTGCACCCTTCTCCCTTAGGAGGGCACTCAAGATTTTTAAAAACTTACCACAAGGTTAAGAAGGAATTTTTCTGGGATGGCCTTAAATTGAATATTCAAAAGTTTTTGGTTGAATTTTTGGTATGCCAACAAAATAAGGCTGAAACAATTAATACACCAAGTCTATTACAACCTTTATCCATTCCAAGCCAACATTGGGAGGAGGTTTCAATGGATTTTATCATAGGTTTATCCAAGTCTGAGGGAAAGAGTGTCGTTATGGTTGTAGTTGACAGGCTTACCAAGTATGCATACTTTTGTGCATTATCACATCATTTAAAGCCAGTACAGTTTCTACGGCATTTATGGAAACAATTCAAAAGCTACATGTAAATCCAAAGATTATTATAAGTGACAGAGATCCCATTTTTATAGGAAATTTTTAGACAGAATTATTTTCTTGTCTTGGTACTCAGTTAGCTCATAGCTCATCTTATCATCCTCAATCTGATGGGCAAACAGAGATAGTAAACAAATGCTTGGAAGGATATCTTCATTGCTTTGTATCTGATAAACATATACAATGGGTCAGATGGTTGCCTCTATTTGAATGGTGGTATAACACTTCCTTCCATACTGCAACAAAAATGACCCCATTTATGGCACTTTGTGGATATCGGCCACCATCCATCACATCATATTTAAGAGAAAATTCTAAGGTTCAAGCAGCGGAACATCACATCGAGCCTCAACAACAAGTTCTCCAACTCTTAAAGGATAACCTCGTGTTGGCGCAAAATAGAATGAAACAACAAGAAGATCAACATCACAGCGAAAGAAGTTTTGATGTAGGTGATTGGGTATTCCTACGGCTACAACCATATAAACAAATGTCCCTCAGGGAAGCTAAGAAGGATAACAGATTGTCACCAAAGTATTATGGTCCGTACAAGGTGTTGCAAAAGATTGGTACTATGGCATATAAATTGGAGCTTCATGTAGCTTCTCGAGTGCACCCAGTTTTCCATGTTTCATGTTTAAAGAAGGTTAGAGGCGACAAGCTCCCAGTTCAAACAATATTTCTAGAACTTGACGAGGAAGGAAAAATTATATTGGAACCGGAAGTAGTCATAGAAACAAGAACTCAACAACTACGAAATCGATCCATTTCAGGTATCTCATCAATTGGAACTTATCCGCTAAAGATTCCACATGGGGGATGAGAATATACAGAGCATCAGAACTACTCAGCTTGAGGACAACACTTTTGAAGGGAGGGATGTTAGGTCCGTTTTAATACTTGTGATGCCCCCTTAATATTGTAGTTGTATCCCTTATAATATTTTTTGTGCCCTATTTCCCCATATTGTTATTACGGTGCCCATTAATCCCTCTATTTTTTATTTTGTGCCTTTATATTATTATTGTTAGTCGGCTTGGTTATATTGTGACCCCTTAGACTCCTATATATAGAAAAGAGGTTTTGTCATTTGAATCATCCAAGAATTGTTCTTTTGTGTAATGTAAAGGAGGTTTCCCCCTCGAAGAGGCTGAATTCTAAGGAGTTCAACTATATTTTCTATATTTTTGTGAGTTGGTTTCATAACATAATGGTCAATCCTTATTTCAAACTTCCTTCCTAGTAGGCAATATCTCCAACTATTTAGGGAATAAACAATTGTTTCAATTTCTAGATCATGGGTTGTGTAGTTCTCCTTGTGGGTTCTAAGTTTTCTTTATGCATATGCTATTACTCTTTCATCTTGCATCAATATGCATCCCAATTCTTCCTTGGAGGCATCTGTGCAAACCAGACATTCTTGCTCCATATCTGGTACCTTCAAAATTTCCACCATTGTTAGCAATACCTTTAACCTTTGGAATGCCTCTTCGCATTTTTCAGTCCAAATGAACTTCTTGTTCTTTCTTTGGAGCTTAGTAATGGGGTTTGATCTTCAAAAACCATTTGATAAATCTACAATAATACCCCACCATGCCCATGACAATTTGTATTTCATGAACACTAATTGGTGTCAGTAGTTCAATAATGGCCTTGATATTCACCGAGTCTACCACAATACCCTTCCCAAATATAATGTGCCCAAGATAATGAATTTTGGATTGGTAAAAGGAACACTTTAACAACTTCCTATACAATTGGTTCTCTCTGAAATTGTGAAACTCGCCTCAAGTGTTCGTCATGCTCTTTTGGGGTATTTGAATAGATAAAAAAATATTTGATAAATACTCATACAAACTTTTCTAAGTAATCCTGGAATATTCCATTCATCAAACTCATGAAAATCCCTGGGAATTTGTCATACCAAAGGGTAAAACTACAAATTCATATTGCCCAAATCTTGTGTTCAAGGTTGTCTTCAGGATATCCTCTTCCTTGATTCTCATCTGATGATATCCTGACATCAGATCTATCTTTGAAAATAGAGCTTCTCCTCTCATTTGATCAAACAAGTCATCTATCATTGGTAAAGTATACTGATTTTTGATCATCACCTTGTTCAATTGGCAATAGTCCATGCATAATTGCCAAGACCCGCCTTTCTACTTAACAAAAATTACAAGGGCTCCCCGTGAGGATATGCTAGATCATATGAAACCTAAGTCTAATAATTCCTTTAATTGGATTTGAAACTCCTTTATTTCTAGAGCTAACATGTGATAAGGTTCCTTTGCAATAGGTTTTGTGCCTAGTTTAAGGTCAATGGTGAAATTAGTTTCCCTTTTTTGGGGTATTCCATGAAATTCTTTAGGAAATACACCCTTGATTTTAGCAAGAATTAGATGCTTATCAAGATTTTTAGAGTCACCCTTATCATTTAGAGCTACCACCGTGAACATTTGACATCCCCTTCATATATATTTCATCAGTTGCATTGATGACATGAACCTTATGGACACCCCTCTATTCTTTCCCCTCAAGGACTTTCTTAGCATGTTATCATCTATAAAATGCAATATTTTATCCTTACAATCTAGAATTTCCTCATGCCACTCCAGCAAATCCATTCCTATGAGTAGATAATAGGATCCTAAGATTGTAGAGTACAAGGACACCTTGGTTTTCCATACTCCCAAATCCACCTCACAATCCCTTACCATTTTTCCTATATTTATTTTCATACCACATGCCATCTCTACATACCTAAAATCATGTTGTGCAATTGCTTCATGTTTAATTTTTTATAATTTATTTAAAGAAATAAAAGAATATATAGCTCATGGATCTATTAAAATGACAAGACTCATACCATCAATATTACCTGATGTATTTAACATAGTGGATTGGTGTTCATCTTGGCGATTGTTCACCGCTGCATGGATGTAATGAGATTTTCCTAAGTCCCCCACTGTGGTTGGTGTTCTAGTTGAGTTTGTGTTACCTATGTTCTAAGGTCAACCCCTCTCGTTGTGTCGGCCTCTACAAGTCCAACACCGCCTCTTAGGAACTTGGCTCCTACTACAGATTGAATAGGGAGTTGGCCCGAAACTTTGCTGGTAAGAGCTAGATTGTTGGGATCAGTGTTGTGGTGGTGTGGCTTGGTGCTATTACATAGGACAATGTTGTTGTGGCTGACAATTCTGTTGAGGTACCCTGTGTGGCTATTGAGTTGAATTCCTATATGGTGTTCTTCGATTCCCTATTGACCACTTTTGATGATTGAGCACTAACCCCCTTTGAAATTTTTAAGTTCCATACTGTTTCCACTAGATACTCTTGATCTTGCAGACTTTGTTGTCATAATGGGTTCGTTATTCATGATCTCCTCCTCTATGATGATTCCCTGTTGAAATGCCTCATGCAAGGTGTGATGCATTAAGATCCTAACTTTAAACCAAATGTTAAAATTTATTCAATACAAAATTTTGTCCACTGTGAGCTTCTTTGTGTTTAAGTGAGGGGCATAGTGAGGTAGTTCCATGAAATGAACCTCATGCTTCGACACTAAGCAACTTCCTTTCTTTAGTGCATCAAATTCATTCAATTGTCTCTTAACGAACTTCTCTGACAAGTAACATTCTCTAAACTTTTCTTCAAATAACTCTCAAGTTAATTATGAGATATCCATCCCCAACCAGGGTAATAATGTCTTCAACCAAAGTAGTGTGTTTCCCTTTAACTAAAATATACCCATCTTGGCCTTCATGTTTAAGGGTAGTCTCTCAGGGTGAAACACATAGCTATAGTTTCTAGTCATGCCCTACAATCTAACCATATGTGGACCCCAAAAATTCTAAGAATTTTACCATTTCCAAATCTCAATACACATATTTTCTTGAAAAGTTTTGGGGTGCTTCCTTTGTGATAAATCCTCCATATTCCCATTCCAAAAGATTTACTCTTTATATATAAATATGATATAATACTTACTCTTAACATTAATTTTTATTTATAAAAAATAAAATTATATTAATTACATATTTTATTAATATTTTAATAATTTCAATACCATTTAAAAAACACATTAATATTTATAAATTTAATCTCTAAATTATCTCATATAAATCTTTCCCATAACCATTACCCTATTAACCCAAGCAATTACTTTATATATAAAAGACCAATTGCTTTATTTATCAGACTTAAAAAAATGTGTGTTATTATTATAATTTAAATGGTTTGTTATTATTATATTTTCCTATTATTTTAAATGTAACATTGCAAATAACATTTTTCCAAACAGTAATATTACTTTTTACCTTTCATTATTACTAAATTTAATAAATATGGTTCATTTTCCATTATTAATTTTTTTTAATCTAACATTTCATTATAACATTTCTATACTTCACTGACATTTTTTTTAAAAGATTAATATTTTTGAAAATGAGATTTTTCATTAATACTTTTGAAAACGATATTTTCCTTTTCCTTTGTTTTTCAATTTTACTTTGACTTTGTTTTATTCTTAACCAAGGGACCGCTTGAAAATGTGCAACCTGTTGGATGCGGTAATATTTCTAATTTTTAGTTCGATAATCAAATGTGAAAATTGGATAAATTCGAGACAAAGTTCATTTCATGCGAATTCAAGGAAACATAGTCAAGAACTTGAACATGGTAACATGAGCAAGAAGCATCAAATTGCTAAGCACCTGTACTATGTACAGTCATGGTTCAGAATCAGCCAACAATTTTTTTGTATTGTACTCTCATGTCCAAAGTTATTGTAGCAACATATCTTAATATCTGGTTGGAAACCCAATTTACATTGTTGTAGGTAGCTATAATCAAAATTTAAAATCAAATACGAAAAATTTAAATCTGAGTACCTTGTTGGACCTACACTTTACATTGTTGTAGATATATATAATCAAAATTTAGAATCAACAACAAAAAATTATTATGTTGTACTAGTCAATGTGAATCAAACTCTTCAAACTCTTCACTGAATGAGATATCAAGGGCTTCTTTCACACCAAAGTTTAAGTACATTGTAATGATGGAGATACACTGCAAAGAAAATGTATAGATTGATTTCATATTTAGGTCATGGTATAAATGTGTGAGATTGTTGATAGATACTCTGTAAAGGCCACATACTTTGAACATTTCATTTGTTGAAAATATTGCAAATGTGAAAGACAATTCCAGGAACTATTCCAATAATGGGTTATCACTGAGACATAAGAGAGATGCCTAAATGATGGAGGTGAAACTCTTAAGCTCAAGAAGTTCAAGAAATGAACCATTCAAATTTAGGAAATGGACCATTCAATAGACAAAGGAAGATACTTAAAAGCTTACATAAGGCATTAGATGAAAAGCCACCAAGCAAAAAGAGTGTATGGTTTGAAAATGGGCGCCAGATGTGCAAATCTAAGAAAAGTCAAAGAAATTTCAAGAGAATTGTATGCATTTTTCACGATTAGAGAATTTCATTGTTCATTAACAAATGTAGGATCGTTGCACAGAAGGATGCATTCTCATATGCATGATCAGTAAGAGGGTGCATATGGAACTATTGTAACTTGATATGTCGAATCTGAATGATTTGCAATCTTCGATTTCTTATTATCTCAATGTTTGTTTGGCTAGTTGGAGCTAGCAATGGAAGTCCATGTATCCTTTAACCATGATCAATATATAGAGAGGATGCCAATCTTCGTTTCCTTATTATCCAAATGGTTGTTTGGATAGCTAGAGCTAGCAGTGGCACTACATGTATCTTTTATTTGTGGACGAGATATAGAGAGGATGCCCAAAGATTATCAGATATATGTGTCATTTTGGAAACCTTTTTAGACCCCTTACAATGGCCTTTAAAAAAATAAATCATCCCTTCATTAATTTCAACTACATATAGACACGGAGGACCAATTACGTTTCCCAAAACAGTATAGGGAAAGGCAAATGCATTGTTTGAGAGCGGTGTCAACACGCTAACCCTTAAGGAAAATAAGTTTTAATGAGTATAGATCACTCTTGAGAAGCCAGTGGGCATCAAATTCCCACCACCCCCGCCCCCACCCCCCAACCCCCCCCCTCCTCCTCTATAATGGTACACTCCACATCCATGCTCTAAGAAAAGGAGGTAGTGCTGAAAAAATGAGAATGATTAGGGTGGGAAATGCACTGAAGAAGGTAAATAACTTGTCTGGTTGTGCAATAATATATGTTGAGGACTTCATTCTCATAATGGAAGTAATCAAGGAAAATAAAAACGACTTATTGAATATGGTTTTGGAGAGAATTTCAATTCTAAACTAATTATTATTTATCCATACATGTTGATCAACTGAATGAAAATTTAAGATTCTTTTGTAGATATCTTGATGATGGGTTGTGATACTTAGCCCGAAACGTTGATAACAAAAATTTACCACATAGGACTCCAAACGCTCTCCAATGCAAACCTACGAAAACACAAGAGCACTGATCTCCCTTAATGTTACACATCAATTTTTCACACATCAATTTGTCACACCTATGCAAATGATGCCAACTATGGGTCTTTTGCTATTTGATAAGTTGTTGTCATCAATCCCCTCGAAATATGGAAGAAATACCTCTCCATGATGTATAAGAATCCTAGATTAAACACCTAAAAAACCTTAATTTTGGAGGTCATCATGGGTCTTCAGTTCACAATTGGCGATGACTCATGTTGCAGATAAACACAGAGCGATGTCATCATAGCTTTCTTGTGCTAAAGGCACAATGGTCTTTTTACAAAGATAAAAAATAAAAAGCAAAAGAAGCTTCCTATTCTAGAAGCCTCATGATTTTTATCTAATCCAAAGTGGTTGATATTTGGCTCGAGTTCCCTTTATCCTAAACCTCCTTCCTACCATAGTGGATCCATCCCATTCATTGTGGATCTCTCTCCACCCTTCATGGATCTCTCAACCTCCATTCTTTCCTATAAGTAAAGAGAACTGGGTTGCAATTTTAGACTTTTCAACTATACTTACGTGTTGTCCAAGTTTCCGTTGGAGCTTTTTTTCTTGCAAGGGTTTAAATTTAGGATCATTACAAAGAGGCTTTCAACATCAAGGCCTAGTTGTAATTCTCCTTTTTTTCCTTATTAATACTAATACATGTTTCTTTCCCATATACATTCGTCATGATGCTTATTGTAAGATTCCTTGATCACTTACATAGTTTATGATTGAATCATTGATGTGTTATATGCTTCAATTACTTGTTTGTTTATGTATTTGTAGGTATCTTCTTCGAGTATCAAGAGAGAATGCTTGAAAGCTACAAAGGAAAACAAGGAGGATCATCATCAAGAATTTGGGAAAAAGGTATGAGCTTTGCATCCCACTTACATCTATGATTTAATGATAAATTAGGAAATTTTTTCATGTGTTTGTCTATTTGTTTATAGACTTGGTTTCCAAGTCTAAGCAGATTTGTTCTGTCAGTAGGATAAGATTTGTCCGTCAAACAAATTTGCATCTCCACTGGGAAGTGATTTGTTCCTTTAGTTTCCCTTGTTTTCTAAAAATTCGAACTGTGTTCTAAGTCTCTAGTCAACCTTGATTGATTTTGAAAACCCAGATATCTGAGATATCTTGAATTTTTTTAATTTTTTTTGAGTTTTTACACCCATCTGACTTTTTGTGAGAGACAACACAATGTCATCACGCTTTTCTACTTAACAGGTGAAACTATGGTAGAAGAAAAAATGAAATTTTCCCGAGTCTTTCTTTGTTTGATCTTTGATTTGAAGTTTGGTTTGGATTTTGGGTCTGTTCTTGATCTGCTATAGGTTGAAAAATTCATTTTAGTTTGTTGTGGAAAAGATCTCTGTTTGTGAAAAGTTTCCATTTTCATTTCTTTAGCTTATTTGTTTTTATTTGTTGATTGAAGTATTTACAGTATTCTTTTGCATTTGATTACTTTGTCAAAGATTTGTTTGTTGGATTATTTTTTAAAAATGGTTCTTATTCCTTTCCATAGAATATTTTCTTTTTGAAAGGAAAATATTGTATTGGAGTTCATGTGTGAAGTAATTTTTAGCTTCCATTTTAAAACAAAGTATGTTAAAATCATGTATCCTACATTTTCTTTGTTTGCATTTAAAATAGTAGTTCAGTTATGAATTTAGGCTTTTGTGATCCATAATGAATTAAGAAAAGTCTTTAAGTAGAAATCATAAGAGAAATTTTTGGCCGACGCATTACAAACCAACACGTGTAGTTCATCATCAGGACCAGATGAAGAGGCAGAGCATGGCAAAGGCTTAAATAGAGAGCAATGTAGTGACCACAATTTCAAGTAATGACTATTTTTGAACAATAATATTTAAATTATGATATTAGTTTATTATTTTTTTTAAAACAAATGTTATTAAGTAACAGCGAGATTAAACGATTAGTTTTGAAAAATAATATTTAAATTATTATATTAATTTATTAAAAACAAATATTATTAAGTAATGACGATATTAAATGGTCAGTTTTTGAAAAATAATATTTAAATTAATTTATTAAAATCAAATATTATTAGAAAATTCTATTAGTGAGAAATAATCGAAAAAAATAACTAACAAGAATAAAAAAAATCAAAGTCAAACTCCAAACAAGGAGGGAAATAAAAAATTATAAAAAGGATTCAATACCTTAATCGAGACAAGGTAATCATAATAATAATACTAATAATTAATGGAAATAAAATAAAATAAAATAAAAATAATTAATTAATGGAAAATAAATAAAATAAAACAAAAAATACACAAGTCAAAAGAAATCTCTCTCTCTCTCTCTCTCTCTCTCTCTCTCTCTCTATATATATATATATATATATTATATATATATATAAGTAATCAATAAATAAAATAGGGTCAACAATAAAATACGAGGTTGAGGCCCATTAAACAAATAACAAAATTACTAAAAGGAGTTAAGAATGAATAGGATGATAAAATACTTAAGAAAACACGAAAGATGAAGAATATAAACTCTAATGAAGAATAAACCAACAACAAATACTATAAAAATGACACCAATACCTACACAGATAAATAAACAAATAAAATAAATCTCAAAAAGAAACCTAAAAAACTAGGAGGACAAGATAGAGGCGCAACTTCTACTAATAATCCAACCATCGTCTCTATTCAAATTATTGGGTCTTTTTTCGATATCTAGGACCTCCCTCAATTTACGATGATGGAAATGACTAACCTTAACAACGACTTGGGCCTCCTCAATGCAGATGTGATGCTTAGATTTATCTGCATTCTCTGCCAAAGCAGAGGAGCATGTCCTGCCATGCTTGATGTCAACGACATGCTCACGAATCCTTTGATTAATCGAGTGACCAATCTCACCAATATAGGGAGTCCTACAAGAGCATGGGATAATGTAAACACCCTTCCTGTTCTTGCGGTCCACTGGGTCTTTTACAGATCTAAGGGAGCTGTGGATGGTATTTAAAGGCCTAAAGTTTGAAGCCAACTTATGCTTCCTTAGGATCTTCACAATCTTGTTAATGGTCCCTTGGATAAAAGGAAGATGAACACCAAAAAATCGATCCTTGGTATCTTTCTTAGCACTAGGACCTTTTTCAACTTTGAGGAAAGCCTTAGTACATTGGTGTCTACTATACCCATTATTAAAGAAAACACTTAGGAGATGTGTTTTCTCTTCATTGAGATGGTTTTCATCAGAAACTCTTAAAGCTCTAGTCGCTAAGATGTTGAGATTACCAAGATTTTGAGCTGGGAAATGATGAGAATTAGCATGAAGATATTGTTCTGTATGAGTTTTATACGAAATACCTGATGAGAAAAAGAGGCATCATCATTCCTTGAGAGGAGGACATCAAGGGAGGGTAGACTACCATTACTTTCAAATTCCATGGTGAATTTTATAGAACTAGTTTGATTGTTAAGATGGAGGAAAATAGTTCCAACTCTTCCTTACCATGGGACCAGATAACACAAGTGTTGTCCACAAACCTCTTCCACATCTTATGCAAAAGACAAGAAGAAGCTAAGGCATTTGATTCAAAATCCTCCATGAATGGATTAGCTACCACATGGGAGAGGGGGGAACCCATGGCGACACTGCAAGTTTTCTCTAGAATTCCCCATCGAATGAAAATAAAGTAGAAGTAAGACAAATACCAACTAAATTAGCCGTATTAGGATCCGTAATGCGCTTAGTGACTTCAATGGCCTCGTTGATAGGGATATTAGTGTAGAGGGAGACCACATCTAAGCCCACAAGCTTGTCATCCAGATCAAGCTTGAAACTCTTTAACTCATTGACAAACGATGTAGAGTCCTTGACAAAGGATTTCGCATGGCCAACAAGGGGCTTAAGATTTTGGGCTAAATATTTAGCAAGAAGATAAGTTGGCGTTTCTTGCTTTGAATGTTACACTTGTTTCTTTGCTTGAAACCTATCACTCCTTACTCTAGTTAATATTCATTGAACTAAAAAAGATTACATTGTCATATTTGGTGCATTAGATTTGGATTCGAGTCATAATATCAACAGTTTCATCTCTCTGGACCCGCTTGAGTAAATAGCAACTTAATAATCGATGCTAATAACATTAACTAGATTTTTTATATTTCTATCTAGTCACACCTACATTAGATTAGTTGTGGGTCTTTGGAATAGGTTTGAAAGTTAACATTCCAAAGTTGCAAACAAACATAGAAGTTTTAGGTAGGGAGAGGAATCAATTTGCTACAATTTGTCTTTGGGAAGTTCCTCTTACATGGGAGTCAAGCATGAGGTCATATCAGACCTAGTAAAGTAATTGACCCTGCTTCATTGGTTACAGTAGCACGATCTACACGTATTACAAACAATGTCGAAAGACACTTAGGGATTTGTTGGTGCTTGATTTGGCCCTCCTTTAAAAACTAGCCCTTTCCATCAATTTTGCTTTCCGCCTCCCTACCCATATGACTTCCTTTTATATTCTATAATAAAAAATGTATGCGCTAATCTTATTAACAAAATGTTCACATTTACCCTACATCAAATATCTTTTTATAATAATTATTATAACTTGTAAAAAGAAATCACTATTATATTAAATAAAAAATTAAAATTTATTTTTGAATTAATGAGTACAAATATAAATTACAATTATTATTATAATAAATTAAATTAAATAATAATTAATAAAATTAATTAAAATACAAAAATAAATTATTAAAATAATTATAAAATAAAATTAAATAAATACAGATTACCATAATTTCTTCTTTAATTAAAATCAACCAAATAACACAATTAAATAAATAAAAATTAAATATTAAATAAATAAATAAAACAAAAACTAAACTTACCTCACCCTACCGACTCCCACTCACCAAACCCACGTTTCATAAAAAGCAAAAGGCATAAACTAATTACGAATTGAGAGGACTCCCCACCACGTGCAATTAAGAAGATTGAGGTATGGTGGGATGAGTTCCGTAGACCTTTCAACAAGCCATCGAGTATGCAGGACAACACCACATTGGGCCCAAATTGCACTCGACTCCCTCGCTCCTCAAAGGGCGTGATAGGGCATTAAAGGTGTTTAAAAAGGATTTCGAACCAGGTTTAATACAATTATATATATATATATATATATATATAATTGTATTTTATATTATATATTATATTATATATTATATATAATTGTATTAAAAATAATATATATATAGTTAATAATGATGGTTAATGTTCACTGAGACCAAATTTCATATAATATATATGAAATTTTAAATTTATATATATGTTATTGAGATTATATATATATATATATATATATATATATATATATATATATATTTGAAATTTTAAATTTATATATATTAGTGAGATTTCATATAAGATTATATTGTTTTAAAAGTATTCAAATTTTATGGTAAAATAGTAATTTTGGAATTTATAATTAAAATTTAAGATATATATATTTCGGATTTTATTTATTTAAACATAGAATTTTAATTTTAATGGTTGGATGGAGATTGTACAAGTTAAAATTTGTTTGCACAATGAGAAGAGCATCTAAGAGAAATTTATCATACTTTAACAATTTGAAATTGTTTTCACGTTGAATGTTTTGTAAAGTCAATTTATGCATTATATATATTTTTAATCTAATGCTTCTTTATTGTGAAAAAATTCACTATATTCTATTGAAGTAAAAATCAAATCATTTTATAAAGCTACATGAAATGATTTTATGAAGAGAATGGTGAGTTTATATTTAAATTTTATTTCTTATTTATTTTACATTTGAGATCTAATTCATATATTTTTTTTTTAATGTAGGAAAACTATTAAAAATGATCGTTATATGAGAGATTTGAGTGAAAGTCCAATTTAAATGATAAAATATATACCTCATTTAGATAAATTTAGTATTATTAATATGATTTTAGTTTGGAAGTTACGAGAACGAAATGGGAAACTAACTTCCAACCATACAAAAGAAGATCCAAATGCTGATTTGAGGGGTTGGATAGGGGATAGATTGAAGGTGGTGCATTGGAGATGAAGCCTTATCATTTTTTACATCCATAATGTACTTGTTACAATGGTGTTGCTCATGGTCACTCGCGAGAATTTTAATTTTATAATATCAAAATTAATTTATTTCTTCATTCTCTTTTTTAGGTTTTATTTATGTGAGGTTTTATTCACTGGTTCATTATGAAGGTTAATGATATAACATGATTATTCAGTGTAATTGCATGCAATAATGATTTAAATACTTGAATACTTGATATTTAAGGATTATTTAAATCATATTGTGATTTATTTGTTATCGAATGGAACTCTAATAATACATGCTATCTAGAATTTATTTTCACAGTAAACTTGGATATCATTCAAAAACTAGTCCTTTTAACTTATTCCTTTTATTTTATTTTATTATTTGTCTTCATTATTTACTACACTGGCACATGTGAATGCTTGAGAATACTTAGACTTGATTAGATTCTCAAATCTTTCACACATTAATTTGATTTAATATTTTCTCAAATATTTATTATTAGAAATAAATAATTCAAATTTTCTAATTGTTTATGCAGGATAAACTAATAGTGATACATGATGTCTTATTATTTTAACTTCATATTTCAATTAGATACATATAATTTGATTTACTTTAATTTCTTTCTTTTTCCTTTGATTTTAAATACTAACCCTAATGTTGTGTGTCAGTTATGATGTATTAATTTAAAACCTCATATTTGTCATAAATGATATTTTAATTTGATAAGTTTCATGTATTATATGCCTACCAACTATTTTTTCCAAAAAACTTATTTTATTTATAAAACACATTATCATTATTCTTTCCCGATCATTTTGCTTTAAATAACATTTATTTAATTAATATTACTACAAGGGAATACCCCCTGTGGTGAAAGGGAGACAAATCCTTGTCACCTAAGGCGCAAGGATTCTTGAAATCCTCAGTGAATTCCTTCTCGGGTATTGGCAGTTGCCAAGACAATCTAAGAACCAACATTCTTTTGGCATCGTTGCCGAGGAATGAATTGTCAAGGTTTCATTTCCTCTAATAGCTAATTAATTGGTTAAATATGTGATCCATTAGTGGACATGGTCACAACTGTATGGGCCTTAAAGGGTTTAAATTAAATATTTCTTGTTTATTTTTTCACTTGGCAGTTGTTAATTTGGAAACTTAATGGCAAATTCCAATTATGGGGTCACAAGATTCCTCTTTTCGAGAGGATCAATTTTGACTATTAAAGTGCTCAATTTGGACAAAGGAAAGTGTATTTTGAATTAAATCCCACATGTGCATATTTGATCAAGTCAGCCCTAAATCAAATTGGACACCCTTGGAAGGCCATAAATATAAATGAAGTGACCCTCATTTGGACAATCATCTTTTATCATTCTTCCTCTTTCTTTGGTTTGGCTCGCACAGGTCCGAGATAGTTCTCGGACACTTTGCTCACACAAATCTAAGATGTTCAACCACTTGTGACAAATTTGAAGATGTTCAAGTACTTGTGACATATTTGATGTAGCTCTAGATGTGATATTCTCTATTAGGGCTGGTTGTTGATGAAGTTGGTTGAAATATTGAAGGAAACATTGTCATATGGATAATGGACAGTCATGACTCTTGAAAGCTTGTTCAAGAGGGAGATGATCACTTCTCATTGAAGATAAGTACTCTTTCAAGTTATGTTACTTCTTTATGTCTTTACTTTTGTTTAAGATTTATTGATTTGATTACTGATTATACTTCCTGCATGTATATGTGAGTATTTGGATACTTCTAACTCCTTGATGAGATGTGATAAGTGAATCTTTCTTGAGGATCATGGCTAGTGTAGGAAGAGAAGAGCTAGTGCTAGAAAAGGAAAAGAGGCACTCCATGAAAAGTTGACAAAATGCTCCAAGTTGCCAATGTCAAGGTACATAGGTATCTAAATACTACAAGGTATATATGATGTATTGTATCAATGTTACGTTTCAACTACAATTATTGGATGAAAAGGTAAGCCCTAATGTATGATGAAAATATCACTTTCATGAATGACTCATATTGCATATGAAAGTAAGTTTAATTCATGGTACTTATGATGAGATGGCGCACTTGGTATTGGAAAAGTATCTTACATTCTATTAAGTCATGGTAAAGCTACTTAGAAACATTGATTTTTGATATATTAGTATACTTAGCAACATATATTACATGATGAATTTCTAGATCTTATGAAGCAAGCTAGATACAATTTTTTTTATATGGTGACTTGATACTATTGTTAATGCTTGTGACAAGCATGATAACCATGGTGATAGTATAACAACACGATTGTTGCTTAAGATCCCCTTGGTGACCTTGGCTTAGTAATTTTTGACAATGTAGTAAATCTGGATGCCCTAACTTGATGGACTAAGCTATGTGATTGATATTATGTTCATGATCTATGATGATACACTAGTCAACTACCTTAATTATAAGACTCTAACTCTTGATTAAAATTTGATGTCATGATGTTGTAGTTGATGTTAACATGTTATGGCCATGATGAATACATTTTTTAGATTTGATGTACTTTGATTTCGCGATCTAATAGTTTTGATGATGCATAACAGTATTATGATAGACAAGTTGATAATTATGAAGTCTAAAGTGGCTGCTCATTAAGAGGGCACCTCTTCATAAGATCCTTATACTTATTCTCATTTTCATTAGATGTATAGAAGATTCTTTACTGTTAAAGTTTTCTGACATAAATAGTCAAATATCTAACGTTGTTGGTCTACAACAAGTTCTGGTCTGAGAAGAGAGGGTTTCTCTTAATTTAAGCCCCAACCACATGGAAGAGGGCTTAAGAGTGTGGTTATATGCCTTCAACCACATAGAAAAATACTGTGGGTGTGGTTATGCCTGTAGGTCACAAAATATGAAGCTTTATGCACAAAATCAGAAGTGCACATGGAGTATGACAATCCTACAGACATGGATCGGTCAATAGAATATTCTATGGGTAGGGAATTTTGAATGTTTTACTTAATATAGAAATTGCAAATCTATTGACTAAAATTTTGTTTACAGGTGACTGGAATATGCATATCGATATGTCATTTTGATTTAATTATTGAAGCTAGTGTTTGATAATAGTTACAAGGGTTTGACAAGATTTTGCCTTTTGACATAATTCTTGATAGTTCATATATATTCTTTAGAACTTTGACATGATGCTTCATATGTTTTGGCATATGGATTGATTAAACTCATTATGATAACAAATTAAGGTTTTGACTTGATAATCGATGATTTGCCTTGATGAAAGTGTTATGTGGGCAAATTCAATGATTACTGTTGGTATTGATTTTGTATTGGCTTCATTGGCTTTAGCACATTGGTTGAAGTATAAACGATTGTAACTTATCCTTGATATGTGCATTTTCATATAGAGACAAAAATAATTCATGTTATGATTATATGGAAGGCCTGATGGAATTTGATATTGCTTGATAACAATTTGATTGACATGACAATAGATGAAGTCATGACTTGGTATTTGGGTGTGAGCTATACTTGACATTTGGTTCGAAGAGTTTGGTACAATGTTATTGGAATTTTTTTATGACTTTGATCTAGCATCTAAGGCTTGAAAAAATGACTTAGTTGATTTGATTGCACAACATTGATTTATGTAAGGCTGAGTATATTGGTTTGGACAAGTATTATATTTACATAAAGCATTGTATGAAGCAAGCTCCCCGAGCCTAGTATGTTGTTGGGCACGAGATTCCCCAAGGGCAGTTTTGGGGCTTAGAGCCCATATTTTGGTCTAAGTTTGTAATACAATTGTAAAGACTCCATATTTTTTGGACGCGGAGCGCGTAGATGTTAAAGAGTCATAAGGTTTGTCTAGCTATAAAAAGGGTCTCTTTCACCTCTAATTACCTCACATTAATATGTCAATCCGGGAACGTTTTGTTATTTCAAAGAGTGTCTCAGTCTGAGGCTATCATTTTCCAGAGTAATGCTAGTAGTACAATGTTTAGAAATGCAAGAGTAAATGGATGCTTGTTTACAGCTAACTACTTCAAAAGATTAAACCACACATTCAGAAAACTAAGCAATTTACCAGTCAAGGGTTCAGTAGCAATAACTCATCCCTTTGTAAACTGATGGAAAAGGAAACCAGAGAACAGATCATGGATCTGGGAGCCAGATAGTAGATGTCAATGCTCACTACAGCCTGAGATCGTTCTTCACACCAAAATAACAAATGACAGGAAATGAAATGACAGATAAGAAATGGAACAACAATTAAGAAATAGAGCATCAAACCTGAAATGGAACAACAAACAAGAAACTGTAACAACAACTAAGTCTAACAGGCAGTAACACCTTAGTCTACAAGATCAAATGCACTAATCGTGACCTACAGGAATCAAATGGCAATCCTTCACTCTTAAGGACGGATTGAACAACACACCAAAATGGAACAACACTGATTAATGATGAATTGTAGAACAACGCTTGAAAACCATATATACACACGTCACACCTTAATAGTAATCTGATCCAGTTATCAATCTCAGTTAGAAAGAGTATGATTGCATTTCAAAATAGAACAACATTGTTTATAGATCCAACAATTGCAAAGAACATAACTCCCAAGATGAATTCCGTAATGTCAATGAACAAGTGCACAACACAGAGGCTCTGTAATTAAACAACAACAGTATTCTGTAAAAACTAGCAGTATTATATCAACACTTAAAAGAACAGTGATATGATGTAGAGTCAATACAATAGTTCTGTCTTTAGAAACCTTAATAAATTAAACATAACAGAGCATGTGATGTAAACTACAAAACGCATCAGATTACCAAATAACGTCGATAAGAAAACTACGCACAAACCAAACGTAATAGTACAGGAGCAAGTGTCCTCCAGGGCCGGGCCCTTAGCCTCCAGGGGTACACCACTTGAAGTTATTCCAGACTCAGAGATGAAATAGCAACCAAGTTTGTATTAATGCATAAAGCGAAATTGCAATAGATCAGTTCTTAACGAGACTTGATGATCAAAGTTTTAATCTTAAAGGAAATTACATAAAAAATAATAGATTCTAACCCCCCTCGAGCTAACAGTGCTGCCCCTTTTATAATGGTGAAGGCGGAGATATCTAGGTGCAAAAATAGTTAAAGCAGCGATCCCTCAGGATCAAGGATCCTGAGGGATTCGCCGAACCGTTAGTCCTCAGTCATCTCTTTTCTTTCCTGCGCCGAGCCGATATCTCCACTTCCTTTCCAGGGATGATTCACTTTGATTTGTTTTGCCTTGTTTGCATATGGTTCCCTGTCAAAGGGACAGCGGTTAACCCGTCCTTGTCCTTTCCTTTGGAACAACAGTTTCTCGTTTTTCCTTCTTTCTGCATAAGGAAATGACAATTGTCAGTGTTTTCGTCTTGCATATTAATCTCACATGTTTTATTACAATTCCTTATCATTTTCCTAGTTCATGATGCAAAAGGTTTGTAAGTTCTAATGAAAAGATGCTGAAATAATGACCAAAAACATACCTTCTTTAGTACTCCACACACTCCCTTGCTTACCCTTTTTCATGCCCTCATGAAAACATTGTAGTTGACATGTAAGACCGTGAGAGAGTAGGCTAGAGATGGAATCTCATGTGAAGGTCTACAACCATGATGCATAACTAGGTGTTCAAAGAAATGGCCTGTCTGACCCTCAGGCATCTCATATAGGGCTTGGTATCCGGGTGCAGGGTGCCAAATAATTGGACTCTGGAACCTATATCCTAACCAGGATGACCCTGCCCTCAAAATGACTTTGCCATAGAGGTGCAAGCGGTTGGCGGCTAATTTAAAATTTTCATACTTAATTGGTTCCGTGAGGTAGATATTCTGATTAGAGATTGATACCGAAATTTAGCCGCATCAATGGCAAGGTCTTTGACAGAGAAAAAGTATTCTATTCCCTGTCGAATGATTGCCTTATGAATGGGTCCTAATGCTTCAATTACACCTGGAGTCTTCATGAGGTTTCTATGTTTCTCCACAACTGTCCTGGATTCCTAGGCTCAGCTCTTACCCACAAATCTAATCTGTTTTCTTGCCTTTGGAAAGCATTATAGGCTTTAAGCCATTTAATTTGATTAACCCCAAATGAAATAAATGCCTGTAATTGGATATCCCCAACAAAAGGGCCAGGCTTCAGCTCGGTCTCCTGGTCTAATACAAGGCTATGTAAATAAAACTCACACAGTAGTCTCTGAACTTTTACCTCGTAGTGCTTACAACAGTTTATAAAATCATCGATGGTGTTAATTTATATGGGAGCACCTGCTTTAATAGCCTTTATTTTCAATTGCAAATATCGTTCCATTAAAAACAAGGCATAATTCTTAGCAGGGGCTCTACATGCTAGGACGTCATTGTATAAAGAATATAAGGTATCCATCTGCTTGATAACTATATCTAACCTACGAGTTACCTTCACGACTTTTTCTTCTTCCCTTCGCCACCCTTCAAAGGCTTGTCTTTCGGATAGATTGACGTTCCTAAGCTACTGCTATAGCTCTTCATACTTTTCTCGAGGGACCGTTTGCTCTATAAGCTTTTCGGCTGCTTGTTGAGCTTGCATCAAATCCTCTCGTAGGGTTACCGTTCTCGGATCTCTTTCCCATGCGGCAGTGGAGACTGGGAGTTTTACCTAAATTTTCCTATTGCATTGTTTTGCGTTCATGGCCCTTATCACTCCCGAGGGTGGTGTCTCTGTCTAAATTTCCTTATTGCAGGTCAACATATCATCCATTTCTATCTTAACGTGGGTATCAGTCCATTTCTATCTTAACGTGGGTATCAGTCCAATGCTGTTTCTTTTTAATTTGAATAGCAGTCTGCTTCTCAACATCATTTGGAATAGCATCCTACTTTTCGACAGGGTTTTGAAAAGCAGGATGGACTCTGTCCTCCGATCCTTTGTCTTGAGGGGTTTTGATGGAGTGGTTGCATTTTTCCTTCTCGAAGTCCTTTTTACCCTTTTCCTTGCTTTTAAAATCCTGATCTACTGTCGGAGCTGAAATATTACGTTCAGTAGTCTTTGATGTTCTTTTCGTAATTTCTTAATTTCCTCAATTTCCTTAGAAGGAACAACAGACTGTTCACTGCGGCCTGGACTGTGACTAATTCCCTGATTTTCTCTCTGGGGTGCTTCTTTGTTGCTCTGCTCTAGTTGCTCCGGGGCAAGAACCCTAACTGATTCTGTTATTTCTTGGGTGACTTCCTTTTCTGCCCCCCTTTCCTCCAGAATTTCTTTTGGTGTCGTCTGGCTAGGAACAGATTGTTCCTGTTCTGCATCTCCTGTCATATTTTCATCATGAACAGGCAGATTCTCTTCTTCTACCTCCTCTGCATGTAATTCTTCGGGTGCATTTCCCTCCTGAGTTTCCTCTTCGGCATGGAGATCTAATGGACTAGAAGGTTGGCCATATTCGCCCATATTGGCCAAAACTTTGGCCAATTCATCTTCTCTCAATGGATCCTGCAATGGGCTACCTTCCTGCTGTTCCATTTCCTCCTCCTGCTCAGATTGCTCGGTTTCTTCTTCCATTTCTCCTTCCTCTTTTTCCTGCATTCCTTTCTCATTCTCTTCCCCTTCTAATCGTGGGGGTTGCTCATCTTCTATCTCTACCGGTTGGCTGGTGTTTCCTTGGGGCTTCTCCAACCTCCCTCGTAGCCGTGCTAGCCGGACTGATTTCCTTCGTTTTTCTGGATGCTCAGGTGTACTGGTGGCATGTTTACGTTTTGGGGATGGTGTGGTCAATCCTCCATCTATAATGGCAATTAGCTCTTCCCAGCTGCTCTGCTGCTGGGTAAGGCTATGGCTGACTATTAACTGAATCAACCCATGATGACTAACAACTGACTCTACATGCTGTGCCTTTTTTATGCTCCATGCAATGTCATGAAGTAATGAATTCAAAAATGCAGGTAAATTTACAGAGCATTTTTGCTTTAATACAACTAAGAGTTTAAGATGTCGTAGACTTACCACGTCTTTTCTGCCTTCACAGGTGATGTAGCTTTGAATGGTCTTTGCCAATTCCACCCACGGCTCTCCTAATGCTGCTGGCAGAACCCCCTTTCCTCTAATTGTCAGGCTCTGGCCTTCCTCTTGGAAGGTTTCTATGATCTTCTGCAATCTCTCCTTCTTTAACATCCATACAGGTCCAGTGGCTGGAAGTCCCGAGACTTCTGCGATTATGTCATTGGTGACTGCTATGTGTCTCCCCCTCACTGTGGAGTGATCCTCTTGCAAGTTCTGCAACAATTCAATTGCTACAGTCTCGTTGGATTCCTGTAAGCCATTGAGATAAGTTAGCCACCCTGCTCTTGCCAGGATTTCTCGTGCAGCATCAGAGACTGTTAACACCTGCAGTTCTCTCCGAATCGATCTTCCTCCCATGTTTATGGTTTCGCTGTAAAATCTCAGAGTTTTGACAATGGAACGACAGCTGTTCACACTGTTGAAACACAGAGAGGTTGACAGACGCAAGACTCGCTCAAAATCTAATGCTGCAGAGTATACAATGGAAATGGCTTATGAACATCAATTCATGCAAAAAAATAAAAATTAGTATACCGTTGAGCCATGCTATTCCCAAGTACACAGCTTCCCGAATAGTGATCTGACACGTAATTTAGGGAATGATGAGGTTAACCTCCCCCTCGCAATGTGATAGGCCGTCCCAGCCGTCAAATAAAGGAGTGGTGTGCCATTCTGAAGTAGAGTCATAAAGGAACAACGTATGGTAATATGCCATGTTTACAAAAGTAGAAAATTACTAAAATCGAGGCGTAGAGTTGGATCGCTTAATACATAAGAAACTGCGGTGATATGATGCGAGGCTGGGGGGATAGGACATCTGCCGTGGATACGGAGTCTCATGCGGTCATTGTCAATTGTTCTGTCATGATTGGTGATAATAGATGTACATGCGTTGTATGGTTCGGGAAATAATATATGATTGACTACTAAGGTATAAGAAACAGAAGGGTGCTAATAACTACCTATTGGTGTAAATAATGTGACTTCAATACCATTAACAATGCTTTGTTGCTGGCAGGTGTCCATAACCTTGGTAGAGTTGTTTATTTCACCCATGGAACCATGATCCTTTGTGTATGCTTAGGAAATGTTGTGTGATGTCAAAATGTCAGCCATTATGCTGGCTTGGTGACCAGTTAGCCATAATGCCATTCATGAGGAAGGAGCGAAAGGTGGGCAGGCCGGCTCGTGGTGAGACTTCCTCTTCCAAGGGTTCTTTATTTGATATACCTTTTGGACCATATCCCTGGTGTGGTGGCCATAGTGGGAATGCCACTTCGCTTTTGTCCTCATGATCATGGTAGGTTGGCTCTTGAGAGACCCCCTATCCTGCATTTGACAACTTATAAGTCATTAAGACATCATTGTTTGCTCTTTTTTCTTTCTTTTTCATAAAGCACTTTCCCTATTTATACACAAAGGGTGGTTCAACACTCATTAAGAGTAGTAATGGTGGAAGAAGTCTTAACATCTCAATAGGAAGATATAAACCATTTGCTCTTATTCTTGAATAATAATAAAAGAGGATTAAAAGGGACTAACATGATAAAGATAACCAATCAGAGCAGAGTTAGTAGAACAATGACAACAAAAGTTAATGAGTAAGCGTGTCCTTTCTTCTGTCCTCTTACCAATTCAGAGCAATTTCTTATAAAAATAGCGATTTTATGATTCGCTGATTCCAGTATGTTGTGATTTTGTATCCATTGCATAAGTGCATAGCTGTATTCTAAAAGACTTGAAAGAACAGGAATAGTAAGCATCCTTAATTTAAAACAGCAAGGGGAACAATATGTTTCAAAAAGGGAGAGAAAAAGAATGCAAGTGGTGTTCCTTCTGGAAAAAGGAACAACAAAAGATCAAAAATGCTGTTCCTTTGGAAAAGGAACAACAGAAAACACAAATGCCGTTCCTTTGAAAAATGAACAACAAAAATCGAAAACGCTATTCCTTTGGAAAAGGAACAAAAAAACACACAAATGCCGTTCCTTTGGAAAAGGAACAACAAAAATCGAAAATGCTGTTCCTTTGGAAAAGGAACAACAAAACACCGAAATGCCGTTCCTTTGGAAAAGGAACATTAGAAATCGAAAATGTTGTTCCTTTGGAAAAGGAACAGCAGAACACATAAATGTTGTTCCTTTAGAAAATGAACAACATAAATTGAAAATGTCGTTCCTTTGGAAAAGGAACAGAAAACACACAAATGCTGTTCCTTTGAAAAAGGAACAACAAAAACCGAAAATGCTGTTCCTTTGGAAAAGGAACAGCAAAACGTAGAAATTCTGTTCCTTTGGAAAAGGAACAACAGAAATAAAAAATGTCGTTCCTTTGGAAAAGGAACAACAAAACACACAAATGTTGTTCCTTTGAAAAAGGAACAACAAAAACTGAAAATGCTGTTCCTTTGGAAAATGAGCAACAAAAATCGAAAATGTTGTTCCTTTGGAAAAGGAACAACAGAAAGCAAAAATAAAGAAAAAGAACAAAATTAAAGCAAAATGATGGCTGATCCAAAGGGTGTTGTTCTTTTGAAAAAGGAACAACAGGAAGAAAATGTTGTCCTTTTGAGAAAAGGAACAACAAAAATAACAACATTGTTGCTGCTTCGAAAAGTAACGACAAAGTGTTGATTCAAAAATATGTACAAAAATGATTCAACAAAAGAAAAGAAATTATGTACAAACTGTGAAAAGAAATAAATTTCTTAATGAATCACAGGTGAGGAAGACTTCTCTCCCTCCCCCAAAATTTCCATATCAGAGTCTTGGCATAGTTGCTGGCAGAAGGACTCCCGAGTGAGTGGTTTGCGATAAAGACGAACTCGCTGGCCATTTGCCTTGAAGGCATATCCAGAACCATCAATAGTGATTAGAGTAAGGATACCATTGTCATGTGCTTTCTGGATTTCGTATGGTCCCAACCAACGAGTCTGGAGTTTCCCGGGGAAGTCCTGAAATTTGGAATCGTACAAAAGAGCCTAGTCTCCTTCGTGGAAGACTTTATTTTTAATGAGAGCATCACGCCATTTAGCTCGCTGCTGTTGGATCAGTGCAGTTTTTTGAAATGCAGAGAGCCTAATTTCGTCCAGCTCATTGATCTGCTGTAATCGATTAATCTGTGCCTCGGTTGGATCTAAGCCAACTTCCTGTGCTGTTCGCAATGTTTGGATTTCGAATTCTATGGGGAAAATGGGTTGTTTTCCAAACACTAATTGATAAGGTGAGTAACCAGTGGTGCTTCTCCATGTTGTTCTATAAGCCCACAATGCTTCAGGTAGTCTGGCAGCCCAATCACGTCTATGTGATGCAATGGTTTTCGTTAGGATTGCTTCTATTATTTTATTGCTGTTTCTACCTGTCCATTTGCCTGTGGGTGGTACGGAGTAGTGATTTTATGCTGGACATGATAGTTGTTGAGTGTTGCAGCTATTTTGTTCCCAGCAAACTGTGGTCCACCGTCTGTAATTATCTCTCTTGGAAGGCCATAACGCACAAATAGATGGAACAAGAACTGTATGACAGAATCCTCTGTAGCTCTTGGCAATGCCTCTGCTTTAACCCACTTGGTGACATATTCTGTTGCCACCAAAATATATGTTTTCTGGTTTGATGATGGGTTAATTGGTCCAACGAAATCAAGGGCCCATCGCTCGAATGGTTCAACGACTAGCTGTTCTTTCAGAGGCATCTCATCGGACTGACCAGGGCGTCCTGCTCTCTGGCAACTGTCACAGGCTTGGACGAATTTCTTTGCATCTTTGAAAATTGTGGGCCAATAATACCCTGTTTGTAGCACCTTATGTCCAGTTTTGCAATTGGCGAAATGTCCGCCACATGGTCCGTCATGGCAGGCTTTTAAAATGTCAAAGATTTCATCTTCTCGAATGCATCTCCTGATATGCATGTCTGCCCCTGTGTGGAACAAATAGCCTTCAATCCAAGAAATCGAGCACTCCGCTGAACAATCTGTTTTGGCTCATTAGGGGTTAGATGCTTTGGTAATTTACCTACTGCTAGGTAATTGGCAACATCAACATACCAGGGTTTTTGAACAGCCACAACAAACAGATGCTCATTCGGAAATTGATCTTCAACTACTGCTGCATCGATTGGCTTTGGCATTCTTGAGAGAAAATCTGCTACAGATTTTATTTTCCAGGTCGATCCTTGATTGTAATATCAAATTCCTACAATAAAATCAACCATCTAGTTATTCTTCCATTTGTGATAGGCTTGTTTGCTAAATATTTTATGGCAGAATGATCTGTGTACAAGATAATAGGATATCCAGTGATGTAATGTCTAAACTTATTGAGAACATGTATTACAGCTAGAAATTATTTTTCAGTAATAGTGTAGTTTAATTCGCAGGGGATAAATTTTTTCTGATGTAATAAATTGCATATGGTTTTTTATCCTCTTCCTGCCCAAGGACTGCTCCAATGGCTGTATCTGAGGCATCAAATGGTATCTGAAATGGAAAATCCCAATTTGGTCCTTGAAGGACTGGGGCCGTGGACACAAGCTTCTTCAGATCCTGGAAAGCATGTTCACATTTTTCTGTCCAAAGAAAATCAACGTTACTAGTTAGTGCATACAAAGGTGTGACAATATGCGAATAATTTTCTATAAATCTCCTATAATAACCAGAAAATCCAAGAAAACTTCGTATCTCCGTTTGAGTGGTAGGAGTGGGAATAAGCAAAATTATTTGAATTTTTGCTAGGTCTACCTGAATGCTAGCTGCTGAAATATAGTGTCTTAGGATAAGTCATTCATTCATCATCATATAGCATTTTTCATGGCTTAAACAAAGTCTGGTAGCAATGCAGCGTTGTAGGACTTTTTGTAGTGTATCCAATGCTGGATTGAAATCATCTCTGTATGGTGTAAAGTCATCCATGTATACTTCAAGTCCTTCATTTATTAAGTCTGCAAAAATGCCGAGGATAGCCCTTTGGAATGTGGCAGGAGCATTGCATAAGCCAAAAGGTAGAACTCGGTAGGCAAATGTTCCCCAAGGACAAGTAAAAGTAGTTTTGTCTCGATCTTCAAGGGCAACCTGAATCTGATTGTATCCACTGAAGCCATCCAGGAAAGAAAAGAATTTCTTTCCTGCCAAAGTGTCTAATACTTGGTCGATGAATGGGAGAGGGAAGTGGTCTTTTTGTGTTGCTTTATTTAGCTCTCTGTAGTCCACACTGATTCTCCATTTCCCATTCTTTTTTGGTACCACCACAAGCGGAGAGACCCATTTACTATCGGAGATAGGATAGATGAAATTGACATCTAAAAGTTTTTGAAGTTCAGCTTTTACCACATCTTTTAGATGAGGATTAAGTCTCCTTTGAGGCCGACGAACAGGTCTCGCATCTTTTTCTATATAAATGTGGTGTGTACATAATTGGGGGTCAATTCCTTTCATATCAGGGTAGTCCCATGCAAATGCTTCTTTATATTTCTTTAACAAAAAAATGAGCTTCATTTCTTGTTCGGATGTAAGGTTGGCATTAATGTTTAAGGTTTTTCCCCATTCAATTTCCACAATTTTACTATTTACAACAGAGGTAACAGGTATTTTTTGATCATGTGTATCTTTAAGAGGATCTTCTTCTAATCCGTTATCAAATGTTGCCTTTATCATGTGACATTGTGTGCGAGATGTGAGTTCAGTTTGACTAATGAAATTATTAATGGCATCGTGTTATGCTCTTAACCTGCAAATGATACCCAAATACAGAATATGCGAAGAAAAGGTACCCAGAACATAGAATAGCAATGATTTTATTATTTAGAGAGTAATGTTCACTTGCCTCTTCGAGGGGGCAACCTCCAATAGAGCAGAGCTCGATTACAAAATAAGACACGATGCTCCTCGCA
>APFE030676345.1:116142-127141 GCA_000404065.3 Pinus taeda | reverse complement strand
TACCTGCGTATCTGCACGCTCTGTCTGTAAAGGGGTGGGTGTGTACCCCTGTAAAAGTAAAAAAGGCGCAAGTTTATCCTAAAAAAACTCACTTTTGGGTTAATTCTAGATGTTTCTAGAAGGATTTTGACGTGGATTGTTCGCTCCAAGGTGGTTCATGCATCCCAAAAGAGAAGGAGCTAATCCCTTGATAGGGGGAGCTATCCCTTTGATAGGAGGAGCTATCCCTTTGAAGGAGGACCTAGTAACTTCCCTCCATTGCACTATAAATTAAGGCATTGGGTCCGTTTCTGGAGAGGTTAGAAGCTGAACATTTTGAGGGTAAATGCTGATGGAATTGGGACTTCCTAGTTAAACTTGAGAGGAGATATCACATAACTTTTGGTTTCATTGGGAAGTGAGTGAAACTTGTCAAAGTAGAGGAGAATTCTTGTCGGATCCTGGGAGGAGCTTGTACAACATCAAGGCACAGGTTGTAAAGTTCTTCTTCTTTTGAATTAATACAATTAGATACATTTTTCTCAACAAATTGTCTTATTTGGTTTGTTTCATAATCTCCTTGATCATTACGATGAATATGCTTTATAATATTGTCTTTTCAGGTGCTATTTAATTTGTTTGCTTTTTTGTGTTTGCAGACTTATGCTTCAAGGAAGCTCATTTGGAGCGAGGGAGCGAGGTTTCCACAAAATTGCATTGGACCCAAGGTAGGCCTGAACACTTGTTTGCCTTTGTTTTTAATTGCATATTTAGAGAAATATAGTTTTTGATTGGCTTGCTTGTCACTAGATATCTTTAGATACTAGGAAGGTCAATCTTGTCTGCAACTTCGACTCATTCTGCGTGACAAAATGGCGACTCCACTGGGGAGTTGATATTTTTCCTTGTTTTCACTTTGACCTAAGAAACTTGCCCTTTTGTTTCTATCTTTTACTTGTTGTGTGTGGAATTGGGTGGATTTAGTGGATCTAGGTTTGTTTTGGCTTTTCATAACTTTAGGAGAAGTCTGCACCCTGTGCTTGTATCACAGTGCGTACCTCTACACATGTTTACTTTGCACACAGAGCGTGCATGCACCTGTGCAAAATCTGAGCCTACGGACCATGCCAAACTTTTGAAAAACTTGACTTTTACTCTTTCAATTAGTTTTATTTTGGTTTAGATGTTTTTATCCTCTGCCCAGACCTGCATGTGACTTGTTAAAATATTTCCTTGGTTTAATTTCATTGGTGTTGGGGTTTTAGGTGAAATTCCTAGAAGTTTTGTTTGTCGGTCTTGATTTTCATTTTGGTCGTGTAGTAGCTGAGAGCTTAGAAGTGTAGAAGCCTCATATCACCTTGGTTTCTACTGGCCTTCTTATGAGTCTAACCATTTGCAAAATCTATCTTCGTTGAGGAATCCATTTTGTGTTTTCTCTTTACAAAACTTCGAAAAGCTTGTGTTAAAAGTTTGGATTTCCATTTTACAAAAAAGAACAAAAATCACTTGTTTTTGACTGATTTGTGACTCTGGACAAGTTAGTTCTTGGTTTGCTTATCGCCAAGTAAAACATCCTTGAAAAAACAAAATATCTTGTAAGCTTTTACTTCAAGTAGTTTTTTTATAGTTTGTAAATCTTAAGATTTTCTTTATTCATAATTTTCTCAAGATTTGCTTTAGTCATAGTTTTGAGTGTTTTTTATAAAAATATAAAAATCTCTTTTGAAAAATTTGTTTTGGTAGCATTTGAGCATTTGAATGAAAAAGGGAGATTCTTGTGCAAATAACTAGTTGTCTCGTTCTGAGTGCATTGGAACAAAAACTCTTCTTTTAATTTGTTTGTTAAGAAAGATTTGTGTTTACACACATTTGCATTCTCAAACTCTTTCCTGGATAGAAGTTCATTGAAGAGAAAAGATTGTTTAACCATCTTAAGTGCATCTTTTTAGTGATTTCGAGTCGAGTCTTCACACCACGAGTTTCATCTCCACACCTATTGACTTAATCAAAAACCAATAAAAATAACGATTAAAGTAAAATTAATCTAGAAATATTTTTATTTCTGGGGCTCTATTACACCAACATAGCTTAGGATAGTGTCTTGGAGTAGGGAGTACTTAACTCTCCAAGACAGTAAAACAAACAAGTAGCTGTATCTTGCGGTAGGAGAGAAATCCAATTGTTGCATATATGCTCTGGGAAAGCTCCTGTTAAAGGAGAAGCATGAGATCGTGTCCGAACCAGTGTGGAAATCAATCCTTCCTCATTGGGAATGACACCAGATATTCACGTATTAAAAACGGAAAACCTCGGATTAACCATTGTTGAGGAGCCTGGGGTCACTTGTTGGCAAACCTTGGTTTATGTCAAGGATCCTTGAAGGGGATTGAGCTTGTTACTCTGCCCTTGCGTGCGTATCGGATCGTAGACTGTTCCCACATGTATATTTTTTTCTATTCGTAACCATACTTACCATATTCTATAGGATTCTTCCTAAGGTGACGGTGGCGGGAAGATCCCATTGTACCTGTAGCAGACGTTGGCTAGACTCACTTGGATTTTCTGGGGGGTTCTCTTCACTTGAGACGGTTAAGTGGAGAAACTTGTGCCAGTCTATTCATTAAGTAGGTTGTCAGGGTAACTTTTCCAACCATTATTTCTGTATCAAACTCTGCGACGTTGGATTTCATCACCAACTAGTGTTTTCGGTATGGAAAGTTACTGTTTGTGTGTGATTGATCTCCTAGATTCTTTAGGCGTGTGATTCAATTTGTTTGGTTCTTTAGAGGCTTTAGGTGGTTTTCATTGAGATTTTACTTTGTTTTTGTGTGAAGTAGTTAAATTTTTTTAACCGTGGCTGAATTACCGAGGAAGTCTCGTAGACATCGGGGCCAACCTCCTGAATTTTCACCAAGCTAGCTTGAAGGGCTACAGGCCCTGGTAACTCCTAGAGACAGTAGAAGTGGGTCACCAAAAAGAGGAGAATCTGCTTTGGTGGGATATAATCCTGATTTTTTAGCGTTAATAGTAGATTATAGTACACATCCTGTATCTGTTTCAGAAGTTACTAGTAGTGTTTCATCTACTAGTGATATAGGTGAAGAACCTGAAATAACTGAACCCGAATCTAAAATTGTTGCTACTCCAATATCAGGGTTTGCTTCTCCAGCTTCTAGTGATCCTAGTTCACCTAGGGTAGAATCAATAATTACCCAAAATCTTCCTTCTGGACTAATAGCTATTGAAGAACTTGTTATTTCAGAAAACGAAGAAGGCATCCCTATTACAGAAGATCGACCTATTTTAGACCTTAGGGAGCGTGAATAAATCTTTTACAATCCACCTAGGAGTAGTTCCTGGTATCTTTCATTGACTGATTTTTTGGAAAACCCGGGACTAACTTTTCACCACCTCATATTTCTTATCACCCAACACCTAGAGTTTACTATCCTCCGTTGAATATGTCTAAGCAGTCGTCCAAGTTTTCTCAATCTCCGGAAGCCTTTTTGTACGGCGGTCCTTCTGTTCCCACTGGGTGTCAGTCCATGTCTGGTACTTTTTCGGGAGCATCTCCTCAACCTATTGAACAAAAGTTATTAACTGGAAATAATGGTATTAAACTGTTGAGTGTAGAAGATATTCTCATGATGTCAGGTTCTTTTCCCAATCCTCAACTGCAAGGTGGCCAGTCTCTGCCTGGGGGGCAACCTCAAGGTACCCAGTATGTGCCTGGGGGGCAACCTCAAGGTACCCAGTATATGCCTGGGGTGCAACCTCAAGGTACTCAGTTTGCGCCTGGGGGGCAACCTCAAGGAAAGTACATACGTACGGGACAGTACGTTCCTCAAGGTCAACCCCAGACTTCGTATGTACCTCAAGGTCAACCTTAGTATCAATATGTACCTCAAGGTCAACCTTAGTATCAATATGTACCTCAAATTCAACCTCAATATCAGTATGTACCTCAAGGCCAACCCCAGTATTAGTACATGCCTTAGGGTTATCAACCCCAAGGTCAGTACCCAGCTCAAGGTTACCAACCACTTTCGGGTCAATCATATTATCAACCCTACCCTCAACCCGGTTATGGTCCTCAATATCCTCAACCTATTATGGGTCCATACCCCAAAACGAATTTAGTGTGGGATCCATCTCAATTTCCACAGGTCTTGCAACCGAATGCGTAGTTGTCATCTCAAACTGGACAAACCTTGGTTTCTGGTTCATCCCAACAACCTGTCTAGTCTACTGTTCAAGCTTCTGTGCCTTCTGTAGTTTCTCAGTCTGGGCCTAGTATGCCTCGTACTTTGCCTCAAACGTCTGCCGCAACTACCGCAACATTTGCTGCATCTACCCCACCTTCTTTTGGAGTATCGACAACTCTGGTTTCTACTGTCCCTGCATCTACTCCTGAGGCATCTTTACCTCATTCTGGACCCACGGTCCACACTTTGGTTCAGATGCCTGTAGGAAGTACGGTTGTCACCACTCAACCTCAGTTTAATCAACAACCATACCAAGGACAGTACCAATACGGTCTTGCTACGCAGCAACCAACCTATCAGTATCAACCGTACCCTGGGTATACATACCAACAACCTCAGCAACCCCAGTATGGTCCGGTTAATCCTGGTTTTCCAGGAGGATAGAATATCTTAAATGCGATTCCAATTCCTAGTTATCCTGGATATCCTCCTCCTGGGGCTGGCTTGCAGACCCAGAGTTTTAGGGACCCTAATCGTCAGTTATTGTTTATCGCAACTTTGGACTTGCCTGAATTGACACGCCTTACGAACGATCCAATTAACTATCTTCAGTATTGGCCACCAATGTTTCATAAGTTGCCCAGTGATATTCCTAGGTTTGAAGGGAAGCCAGGAGAGGACCCGTCGAACCATGTGATGACTTATCACCTTTGGTGTGCGTCTAATTCCATTTCAGATGATTCAATTCGTTTATGACTTTTCCAGCGCACTCTAATTGGTCTTGCGGCCAAGTAGTACATTGAGTTACCGCGAGCCACTTTTTATAACTTTAGTTAGTTAGCTACTTCGTTTTTAACTCATTTTCAGTTGCCAGTCAAATATGACAATGGCACGGAATTATTAACTTTGTTAAAGCAGTCAATGTCCACTTACATTTCAGATCATATCCATGAATGGAGACGTCGATGGCGTTTAGTGAAAGTTTTTATCTCGGATCAGATCTTAGCTGAATGGTTTGTAAAATCTTTACTGCCCAAGATCACTGAGGATGTAGCTAAGGCCGGAGTCGTTACTGAGGAGCAAGTAATTTCTCAAGCACATTACCTTGACTTAGTTTATACTCAGTCAGGTACGTTACACGAGAAAATCCCTGATCTACCCAAACAAAATCAAATCGTTGCTGCTCCTTCAGGGTCTCATGCCACTGATGGTATGATTGGTATGGTTAATACCAAAAGTAAGAAGAAGTCTTCGAAGAATTCTTCTCCTATCATAACCTTGCCAGATTCCCCGACAGGAGATTCTTTCACGGAACTTTCCACCGATATTCATGTTGTAGAGTCATCTACAGCTAAATCAAAAACTGGTGGTAAGAATAAAGGGAAGAAAAAGAATAAAACAGATAAGAATTCGAAAGAGAAACCCAAAAAAGCGAAATCAGCTGATGAAAAATGTAAACCTCGTTATCCGTGTCTCATCTGTGATGAAGAACATTTTACGAGAGACTACTCTCATCGTGCAGAGGTTGTGAAAATTGTCAAAGGTTCCCAAACTGCTGCTGTTTTGAAGGATCCTTTTCCAAATCAAGACAGTAAGATGATAGGTTCATCCTCTAGTGCCAATGAAGAACCCATATTGATGATGTGCCATGTTAGGATTGTGACTCGATCGCAAGATTATGGCAGTAAAAGTCTTGTTGATGGTAAAGAAGCAATCTTCTCATTCGAATCCATCAACCTCATCTCCCGGTTCCGATCCACTACAAATCGAGAAACATAATCCAGACTTAGTAATCAAACTGCCCACAAAGGGTGTACTTCGAAAGTCTGCTTTTAATCCACATGCGAGAGCGGCTTGTAACTACAACATTGTTGAGGATTTAACTGTTTCACCCTCAGCAATGTCAGCTTTGGAAGTGCTGCAATCATGTCCAGCACAGTGTAAATTACTTTTGTCGGCTATAGGAGCTGTTGACGTTTAGGACCCGAACCTTATAATCTTTGATCTAGAAAATAGTGCACTGTGCTTACCTCATCAGATGGCTGTCTAGATTCCAGTGATAGTCAAAAACAAACCTGTTCATAGGATTGTGATTGATGAGGGAGCTTCCACGTGTATTATGTCGATACAGTGTTGGAGATCGCTTGGTTCTCCTTCACTAAATCAATCCCCGATGATTCTAAAGGCCTTTGATGGGCGTGGGTTTCATCCTTTTGGCATTCTACAAGATCTACCTATAGGGGTTGAAGGTAAAACCGTTAATCTAGATATGGAGGTGGTTGATACCCCTCTAGATTACAACCTTCTCTTGGTTCGTAGTTGGTCTTACGCTATGACAGTTGTTGTTTCATATAAAGCGACAATCCCATATAAGGATGTTGGAGTAGGACTAGTTAAAGATTCCAGTTTACTGGGAACTTTTCCTTTTCCTCCTATCAACACATCGTCTTCTACTGCAACCATTCATATGATTTCATCAGGTACCATTGTTAATGATGATCCTCGGATCATACCTTGTGAATCGAAGATCGACTCATTTTGTACTTCTATGCCTTTGAGTTCGTATGAACTTGCGTATCAGACTGTGCAGTCATTTTCCAACAGAACATCAACCCAAATTGACTTAACAAATGTGGCCCATGAGGAATCACTTTCGACATCAAACTCGGATTCAATTACTTTTTCTGGACTTGTTCAAACTGATGAGAAAATTCGTGAAATCCTATGCGTCTATGAGCTACCATGGGAAGATCTTCATCACAGATCTTTGTTTTTACCCGAGGGCGATCATTTTGAAAATGATTTTTCATCAATTTTTACGACTGAATATGTCAAGGACGCTCAGAATCCAATGAAACATCCCGATTCCAAGTTAAACTTGGGAAATATTTCTCAAACTATTCCCCTTGACATTTCGGTTAAGCCTGGAATTGTTGAAAACGTTCATATAGGTGCCTCCTGTACGGAAGATGAAATTCAAACATATAAGGCCCTATTTCAAGAATTCCATAATGTGTTTGCCTGGTCATATGAGGAAATGCCAGGAATTGACCCCGCAATTGTAGTTCATGAAATCAAAACTTACCCGGATGCTAAACCCATCCGGAAATGTTTGCGTCAGATTCACCCAAGAAAAGTTGTTGTGATTAAAGCAGAAGTTGAAAAATTACTCAAAGCATGTTTCATTTATCCGATCCCGTTAACAGATTGGGTATCGAATATTGTTCCTGTTAACAAAAAACAAGGGAAAATAAGAATATGTATCGACTATAGGTATATTAATCGATCATGTCCAAAGGACAATTACCCTACTCCCTATATCGATCAAATCATTGATGATTGTACCGACAACGAAATTTTCTCCTTCATGGATGGCTTTTCCGGATACAGTGAAATCAATATTCCACCTGCTGATCAACCAAAAATGGCATTCATTTGTCCATGGGGGACATTTTCTTATTGCAAATTACCTTTTGGGCTCAAGAACGCTGGGGAAACTTTTCAACGGGCCATGTATTATGCTTTTCATGATATCAAGCACATTGTGCAACCCTATCTCGATGACTTGCCTGCTCATTCATTACATCGAGCTGATCATCTCGTCCATTTAAGAGCAATTTTTATGAGGTGTAGGCATTATCGGATTAGGTTGAACCCCCACAAGTTTGTTTTTTGTATTGAAACGGGTTGGTTACTGGGGTTTGTTGTTTCGAAATCCGGCATTTGTGTCGATCCCTCGAAGGTTGAAGCCATTATCAGATTGCCTCCTCCTTCGAGTCTTCGCCAACTCCAAAGTTTGCAAGGGAAAGCAAACTTTTTAGTTTGATTCATCCCTAACTACGCCGAGATTACAAAGGGTTTTACCCAGTTGTTGAAGTAGAATAATTCATTCTTTTGGGACGAGATAGCTGAGAAATATTTTGATGCGCTAAAACACGCGTTGACCCATGCACCGTTGTTGCATCCTCCCAACTACAACCAGGACTACTTGTATGCCGTCGCTTCCTATTCCACCATTGGAATGGTGTTAGTTTAGGAAGATGAATTCGGTACTGAACATGTGATATTTTACCTTAGTCACACGCTAAATCCAACTGAGCTAAAATACTCACATGTGGAGAAATTGGAATTGGCAGCTGTTCAAGCTGTCCAACGTTTTCGTCATTACATTTTACTACGTAAGACTACAGTCATTTCTGATTGCAACCCTATGATCTATATTTTGACCAAGCAATTGCTCGGGGGCAGGTACTCCAAATGGATTGTTATCCTGTAGGAGTTCGACTTGGAGTTTGAAAAGTCTAAGTCAAAGAAATCTTTAGTTTTTGCGGAATTAATGTGTGACTTCCCGCATGCTGACACGGAAACTGTGGCGGAGGAGACCATTGCAGACGAATCCTTGTTGCTAATCAACACTTTAGATCCGTGGTATGGGGATATCATCGTTTATCTCCAAACCCAATCTTTTCGGCGAGATATTTCATGATCGGACCGTCGAAAAATACGATTCTAGTCCCAACAATTTAAAATTATTGGAGATACTCTTTATCGTCGCGGGGCAGATTCTATTTTTCGACGTTGTTTGACTCATGAGGAAGCTGAAAGGTTCCTAAATGACTGTCACTCTGGAGCGTGTGGCGGTCATATGTCTGGGTATGCCACAACCCAAAAGATATTGCGCGCTGGCTATTTCTGGCCGTCTATGTTTAACGATTGTATTATTGTGGTCCAAAAATGCCACAACTACCAAATGTTTGATCGAAAGATGCGCGCTCCACCTGCTCCTCTTCACCCTATAATTACCATTGGTCCTTTTTCCAAATGGAGTATCGATTTTATTACATGTAACCCTCACTCGGCTGGGAGGTATGCATATATTATCCTTGCGGTAGATTATTTTACCAAGTGGGTCGAGGCGATGCCTACATTTGAGGCAGACGGCAAAACAGCTGCGATTTTCGTATTCAATCATATAATTGCTAGGTTTGGTGTTCCACAAGTGATTATCAGTGATCATGGGCATCATTTTCGAAACGTTATGATGAAAAACTTACAGGCTAGCTTGGCTTGCGTCACGATAGTTCAACTCCTTATTATCCACAAGCTAACGGTCTGGTTGAAGCCATCAACCAAGTTCTAGTCATCATGATCCAACGAATCATTGGGATTCATCGGTCGAATTGGCACAACATGCTATTTTCATCACTTTGGGCATATCGAACCTCAGTTAAAACGTCAACAGGGTTCACTCCTTTCCAACTAGTTTATGGTTTGGAAGTTGTGTTACCTATTGAGTGCGAAATCCCGTCATTGCAAATGGCCACCGAGTTACTTCCAGCCACTTCTAAAGAGGAAAGATGTTTTTTATACTTGGCTCAGCTAGATGAGAATAGACGCGATGCTACATTAGCGATCGAATCTCATGCAAAATGTATTAAAGCTCAGTATGATTGAAATGTGACCCCTCGAAATTTTTCGGAAGGAGATCTAGTCTTATTGTACGATCAAGCAAATGATAATAGGCGCTGGAAATTTCGTGCCTATGTGGCATGGTCCTTTTGTTGTCAAGCGAAAGCTAGCGAAAGGGGCCTATGAATTGGTAGACTTTGACGGGGTCTCTTTAGGTAAACCCAGAAATGGTCTTTACCTGAAGAGGTATATGCTTAAAATGAGTATGGAGATTTTTTAGTTAGGTTAGTTTTTCTTCTACCTGGTATGTTTTAGATTAAAAAGTGTGCTTAGCTTAGAGAGTTTTTTTCGTCATTATTCCTGCTTATCTTGGTTTTACTCTTGATGTCGCAGATGTCGACGCCTCTCCAAACATACATTGGTTTCGCTGATGGTGCTTGTCGTAGTACACGGAATATTTCTTCCGCAGCTTAGGTTATCTATTCGCCCTCTGCCGAGTTGGTATCTATGCATGTGGTAAGCCTCAGTCAAACAACAAACAACATTGCAGAATATAGTGCAGTGACTGAGTTATTATCTGAATCTATTTCATTTGGGATTCAGAGTTTGATAGTGAGGTTAGATTCTGAACTCGTTGTATTACAGCTTAATAGAGTATATGTCATTAGAAATCCAGTTTTATTAAGATTATTTTTTAGAGTGCATCTCTTGGAACGTGAGTTTGACTATATTGAATATCAGTATATTCCAAGAACTTTAAATACATTAGCAGATGCAATTGCTGCTCAAATGTTAAGTAGACATGTGCAATAATCATACAAGTAAATTTAAAAACATTCCATAACATGTTTAACAAGATAAGTTTGTAATAATGATATCATATAACATAGGAGTGTGTCCAAATAATACATTGTCCTCGATCATAGGTTGAAAAACACCTTATGATCGACAAAAATGATAAGTACAAAAAGCAAAAATGTCATATGTGACTACAATAGGTGATCATCCCATCACTGGTGATGAACTCGATACGAAACCACTGCATAGGCCACCTTACAAAGGAACCTCCTAAAAGGTCCTGGGACTCCAATCACATAGCGCTGAAGTCGACGAGGGATGTCATCTATGCTGGTCTCGGGCATGTCCCCTGTCAGGTGCTCTAGATCGCTCTCCAACTCGGCCAAAGTCTCTATTGATTCGTCATGTGGGATTTGAGCCAGTGCAACTAGTTGTTTCCTCTCATAAGGCCGGAGAGTGGCTGGTCGTCGTGGGCCCACATCTACATTTGAAACTTTTACTATCAATTTTGGGACGATATAAAAACAAAAAAATTAAATTAGGAAAAATGTTGAAAATGATTTTACCTGCATCATCCCATTGCTCTCCTGGTGGAAGAGCCATGTCTG
>APFE030676345.1:2320-99552 GCA_000404065.3 Pinus taeda | reverse complement strand
GAGGTGGCGGGTGGGTGGAGAGGGTGATTCAGGAAGGGGGAGCTGGGGATGGGGGATCTGTGAGAAGGCGGTTAGGCCGGGAGGGGGTGTGGGGGCGGAAGGGGCGGTGAGGCCGCCTGAGTGGTGCGGTGAGGAGCTGTCGCAACCCCATCCTGCGCCACCATGGTGGCCCGCTCATCCGTCCGCAGAGATTGCGCGATTCTCGGAATCACTTACCACTCCGCAGATGAACAGGGCGGTGTCGGTGGGCTTCTACCATTTCTTAGTGTTAATATTTTTTTAATTTCAATTATTTGATTATACAAATTAAAAATTTATGATATATTTTCGTTGTGGATTTAAGTTAATATGTTTTCGTTATTTACTGATTTATGTGTTTCTATTTTTCAGGAAAATGGCATCAAATAAGATTTATGTGAATCTTTTTGGACCAAAAACACTTAAAGGTGCATCTTCAAAAAACATTGGTGAACGAACTCCACCTGAGCTCATGGCTACAAATCTTTCAAGTGCTTGAAATGATAAGAAGATGATTTCATACTGGAAGAATTCAAAAGGTGAAATTTCCATCAAGAATCTGATATGTGAAAGAAAGACAAAGCCAAAATGTGAATATATATCTATATATTGATACACCAAATGATAATGGAATTTATGAGGTGATGGGAATATTCATAGATATATGTTCAGTACCAGACACTGAAGTTGTTTACATACTTACAAAAGCTCCCAAGTCACATGAAAGGATTAAATATCGACTATCATATTCATTGTATCACACGAGAGAGGTATCTACAAAGTTGTGTAAACAAATCGTAAATGAGATGAAACAAAACATCGTAAGTATTGTTATTTATATTTGTACTTTGTGTTCTTGAAAGTGTCTCACTATATTTTTTTAACTTTGTTTTTATTGATATATGATATTTCGTTTGGAAGAATTTTGTTGAAAGTTGTTCAATTAGGTTGGGGGGCATTCATTTCATAGAGCATGATATCATGAAAGTTGTCAGTAGTTTTTACTTAGTGTCAAAAGAAGATATAAAAAACAAGCAAAATGTAGTAATTGATGATGCTACAAAACTACATCCAAAGGATCAGGAAAAAAGGCCTCTAGTGGATAAATCTAGCAAGGGTAGACAAGTTACTTTTGAGGATGATGAAGTTGAAACTGACAGTGAAGCATATGTTGTCGTTACTGAAGATGAAATTGGAACTGAGAAGAGTCGTAAAAGACCAAAAGTAACAATGCCCAAAAATAAATCTGTTGAGAATGTTATGACGAAGAAAAGTAAACATGAACATTTTGAAGTAGTAATTACCAGCAGTCAAGGACCTAGTGAAACCTCAAAAGAAAGCAGAGAAATCATTACACAAGGAGCTGATTTAGAGGATGGCATTATCAAAACAAAACAAAATGCCATTCGACAAAATTTGACAAAGAGAAACTTAATTGATGGTGGTCATACATTTCAGCTTAATATCATACAAACCTATAAGGCAAGTGAAGGACAATGTCAATATCAAGTCAGAAAGCCACACCATCTGCATGTTCACAACTTGAAGATATTTATGAGGTACAATCCATATGCTCATGTGGTTAATTATGTGCTTCTTGTTGATCCAGCTCAAGTTCCCAAAAAAGAAGCATTTGATAAGTCAAAATGTTTTGAATACAATTATTATGTGCTTGGGGGGAACCATTTTGTAACAGCTCAAAGACAATTGATGGAGGAATATCCCAATAACCCACATTTTGAAACAATGAAATGTATCATTTATGTTGATTTATCAGATACAGAAGCAAAGTTAGTGGCATGGGATCATAATTCAGATAATGAATATAGGATGTCTATGACTTTCATCCAAAGGGTTAGATTTATTCATAGTGAATTTCAAGAAAAATGTGGTGCGGATAGGATAAATGTTACTGCATATTTCTGAAGAGAATGTTGTGTGGAAATAGGCTATCAATTTGAAGAGAAAAACAATTCAAAAGGTGGAAAAAGCAAAATTGTTAGAGATTTATTCAAAGGTGTTGATAACATTTTCCAATTGGCATTTAAAACTGAAGATGTTTGGAAGTTGATTGATGAGATTTTTAGCATATGGGAAAACATTGGCATTAAAAACCAAAAGGTCAAAAAGTCTAAGCCATTGATATGTAGCAACAGTAAATAAGCTCCTAAAATGAAGCAGCATCCAGAAGATATGACTATCACACCTTGGAGAGCAATGCAAGGAGTGAAAGATGAAAAAATTGTCAAAACAATATTATCTCGTGTGAGGTCAGGGGAATTATCATTGGAGGAAATGTCTGAGGAATTTCAAAAGCAAGTTTGTTGAATTATTTTTATTTATTTTTAGATTATAATTTTCTTTTAAATAAAACATGTTGTTCTTAGTAGTATTTGTTACACATATCATTATATTAACTTTTTGTTACTCTATCTATGCAATCACAAAGTTTACATGAAAATTCAAGAACAAATGGTCAAATTGCTGAATGAAGATAGTTGGGATGATGTTGTACGCAACTATCCGTATTCAAGTTTTACATCAACATAAAAGCTTTTTATCTTGCATTTAAAAAGGTATCTTGATTTACACATTCATTTTTATTCATCTGTGTACTATTTTTAATTTATAACTTACACATATATTTGTTTATTTTATAAAAGATGAAGAAGGATGATAATGGAGCACCAAATAGCTTCAAAAATTTTATTGAAAAAATAAAGATTGAAAGACTGAGGAAGCAACATATTAAGAATGTTGAACTTGATCCAACTCTTACTCATTTCTTTTGGAATGGGCTAGACACTATTCAATATCAAGTAATACAAGGCAACTGTGAAGACATTGCTAAACTCATACCTAAAAGGGATTATTCCCTAGTTATTGCAAATATTCCCCATGGTTTCAATATTCCAAACATTGACTATGATAGTGACCCGTATACTTATCAAGCTCTTAGTAAAGTGGTTGCGGGATTTGTAGAAGTCGTGTCATCACCATTATGGAGATTTGTAACATTTCATTCAGACACACAATTGGCAATGATATTGTCAAGCTTCAAGGGGAAAAAAAATGCAAGGATGCAGCTTACATGGTAAGACGTTTAAAATGTATATTTTATTAATGTTGAAAAAATCATTTATATACAAGTTGATTGAACTTTTACTATTTCATGTTACAGACAAAAGTCAAATCTTCCTAACTATGAAGATCAACTATTTATAAATGATTGTGAGTTCATTCATATTGATAGTTGGGCAAAAGATGATAGCTATATGTCTATGATTTTTAATTGGGTAGATGGAAAGAGTCATAGCCAAATACTGACTTATGATGTTGTTGTGAGAAAACTAACATATGAAGACAGAGAAGCAAAAGGAGAGATAATTAACATTTATCAAAAACGACAATTATTGATTAACTATCTTATAGACATATGTTCAAATGAAGGAGATTGGGTTTTGGATTTATTTTCTAGCTCAGGTAAGTTTTATTATATGGAATTGAATTTCAATATGTTATTTTTAATTAATATGTCATTGTACTAATTTACTTCATTATTTCTTTTGTGCTTGATAATTAGGTACAACACTAGCATGTTGCCTTCAAAAAGGAAGAAATTACATTACAATTGAAAAAGATCCATTGCAGTGCAATTTCGTTCAGCAAAAAATTAATGCTCTTCAATTTCTTCCAGATGCAATGCAAGAAATTGAGTTGAAGAAAGGGGACTTTAGTGAATCACGTGTGGCAAAAAAGGCAAAGGAACCCCAACCACCATTACATGGGATGTTTGGAAAAACATACATACAAGAATTCACAGACATCAAAGATCCATTAGAAGACAAAAATGAGCAAAAGGAAGCAGAAAATATTGTGGAAGAAGACAATGATGAAACTCTAGAAGAGGAAGAGTTTGGATTACATAACATTGTTGATTAAATTTAAGTTATGCTTGGAACTCAAGCTCATTTTTTGTAACTATTAAGTATTTATACTTGTAATGTTTTGACTTTGACATTTTATGAAAAGAATATACAGTCAATTAAGGTTGTGCGTTCAATATTTGTAATATGTGATTTTCGCATTAATTTTTAAGTTAATCATTATTTTTTGAAAAAAAAATGATTATTATTATTTTTTTGACATGAAATTCATAAAAAAAACTATTGTTTAACCATTTTTGGTTAAAATTTTCGTATAAAAATTATGATTTTCGCATGTCAATTATAGCAAAAAATTATCAAAACATGTAGTTTTTTAGTTATATTTACGTTAAAAATGGATATTTTTATGTCCATTGTTAAAAAATATTGTTTTTTAGAGACAATTATTTCTTGTGGATTGAAAAATTAATTAACGATGTATAAATATGTAGAATATCGAAAATTCAAAATATCGATCTTCTTCTTTAAATATGCAAAAAAAAATAAAAATAAAATAAAATAAAATAAAATAAAATAAGATAAAAACAAGAAAATATGAAGAAAAAGACCACTTCAAAAATTATTAAATTTACAAAATAATTATTTACATTTCATACATTAAAAAAAAAACTTTTGAAAAAAGGGCCTGGTGCAGAATTACCACGTTTTTAAATCAGCATAAAAAACACTACCATTCTAAAACGCAATGTACATAAAAAAAATTATAGTGCCAAAAACTATGCTCTAAAAAACACGTGTGTTTTGCATCACCTCTTTCAAAATCGAGTCACTTTTTTGCTATCTCTACAAAACGGGTAACAGTATGAGTTCCCGTTTCAAAGTTTACATTGTTCTCTTCTGAGCTTAACTCCGCATGATCCTTTGATCATTGTCCTCTTGGACTGTACTTGATCCTTCGAATGGATTCAAAGATCATTTATGAACCTTTGTCTCATTCTTCTCTTCTGTGCAGTTCTTCAGAACTCTGCCTTCTTCTGAGCTTAACTCCTCTGCGAATTCTCGCTTCGCTACTTCTCTCTAGAGCTCTACGTTGACCTTCAACTAGATTCAATGGCCCATTTAAGATTCCTCTGAATCATTCTGCTCCTCTACGTGTCCTTCATAATTATTCCTGCAATCATGTTACAGAACCTACAAAATCACAAATAATTCATTCATGGAATACTCATTTCACACACACTGACACAGTCAGGAATAGAAATATATATATATATATATATATATATAATAAAAATATTACAAGTGATTACATTCGAGTCTCTGTGTCTCTCACAGCCTGGTCTTCAACTATCAGTGGCCTCCTCCTGAGCTTTGCCCATAGGCTTACATTTATACCAGAAAGGTTCGTTTAACTAATCCTGGTTCGACTCCTAAATCTACTGAACTGACTCCTAAATCCTCTATCCTCTACGTCCACTTCTAATCTCCATTTAATTCCTAACATCTCTCCTTAGTTCCTCGAATCATGGAACTGCTTAAATATTCCTAATTGACTTTAGACTCTTTTGTCATTATTGCCCACTCATGTTCTCATTTATTTGAGAGCATTTACAAACATCTCACATTATCTAACTAAATCACTTAAAAGACTAAATATTACATTAAATTGAGACTTAGGAAACTAACTTCCCTAAAACACATGACCCCCTATGTCTACTTAATTACAATGATTTTCTCTTAGTTTGAATAATCTTGCATCAGACTCCCAAAGTAGAAAATATTCATGATCTCCTGATCATGTGTCTTCTGGTATTTTTCTTCCTAGATCCCACACTTTGTTTTGTAACTGCTCAAATGCCTTGTACCTTTGTTGTTGTTGTATGTCTATTGTCTTCTACTCCATCTTCTTCTTCTTTTCAATCAGGTTCAAACTCTGATTGATCATGCTTCCTGATGTCATCAACTTTCTCTCTATGGCATGTTTTATCATCAGCTGCCACAATTCTTCAAAAAAATTTCCAGCACATCTTTGGACTGGCCCATACTTTGCCACTTACTTTTGTCTCATTCTCTCTGCTTCAGGTTGTTGTTGTTGTCCATTAACTCTTCAAATTTTTGTTTGTTTTCTTCTACTTTTTCTCTTGCTACCACTGTAGACATTGTTGTAGTTACCGCTCCAGGTACCACTGTAGACATTGCTTCCACCCAAAATTCCTGAATATCTTTAAGGATATCTCCCTTTGAAACATCTACTTCTGCATTGAACTCTGACTTTCCAGCATTCTCTTTAGCAAATTGAACATTTTTGTTCCATGGATTAAATACTTCCACAGATTCTTCTTCTTTCATTTCTATTTGTCTGCTCACCTGTGCCAAATTTCTTCCAGCATCTGTAACTAAACCTGCATTCACAAAACATTTATTAAAATTAAAAACATAAGGCTTCAGTGCTTTATTTTCCTTTGGCACCAATTCAGTTTGCTGCTCTGTTTCTTTCTCCTCTGTCACCACATCAGTATGTTGTTTTGAATTCTCAAAAGAATTCATGAGACTGTCAGCTATTCTCTTCTCCATACAATCTTCTTCAATGATATCTCTCTACTTTTGTTTATAGTAGTGAACTTCTTCTTCCTTAGCCTACTGTTGGTTAACTCTTCTTTGAAATTGTTTGCTTCTTATTGCCTCCCTTTCATCCTTACCCTCTTGTTCTTTAAGAACCTCCATATCTTCTTCAAACAATCTTTGTCCTTCCCCAATGACATCCATTGGATCATTTGTTTGGGACAACATTTCCTCAGTCTTCATTGAAATAAGATTGCCATTTTCCTTCTCTATGTAGCTCTAACATTCTGCTACCTACTCCCAGGTGACTCTTATGTCTCCTTCTAGTTCTGAGATCTTGCCATATCAGTCTTGATCCGAATAGATTTCAAATTCTACTCCTTCTCTCTGACAAAATCTAAAGTTTGTTCATTCTCCAGTGATGTACCTGAAATCATCCACAAATTATTAATTTTAAAATCATAAGACCTTGTGGTCTCACTTGATGCTTCAGCCATCATATCTCCTTGCTGCTCTGAGTCCATTCAGATTCTATTTAGAGTATTCATCTTCTGTAAGATACTCCTCCATGGTTTCGACATCTTCACAAGATTGTTTATCCTCTCCTATGCATCTTGCAAGCACACCAAAACTATTAGGTTCAACAACACAAGGCTTGATGGCCTTATACATCAGCTCTTCATCTTCAGTCAGCATTTCCTCATGTTATTTTGAACTATCCCAATAATCCATGAAATCTTCGCTTGATCTCCATTCCTTAGCTTCTTCACTTTCTCCCATAATTTCTCCCTATTCTGGTTCACAAATGGACTCTTTCATTTCCAACTCAACTTCCTTGAGTTTTCCCTTTAGCCACTTTATTTGCTTTTGTTGTAGCCTTCTCTGCATCTCATGCCACTCCACTGGCTTCTTCATTAATACCCAACCTTGTCTCTGGTTTTCTTCTAGCCACATTGTTAACACATCAAGTTCTTTTCTTATCTCATCCAACTCCTTGTCAATCTCCTCTTGACTTAGTCTCTTTCCATATTCTTTGGAATTCTTCTTCTCATATCTTCTGTTGTGGCTTCCTTCTGAACCTCTGCTATGACTATCAGTAGTCATCTTCTTATCCTCTTACTTCATGAGCTCCTCACTCATCTGCAACAAGCCTCCACAATAGCTAGTCCTCCTGACTGCAATCTTACCTTGCTAAGCTATCCTCAATCAATCTTTTGGTAAGCACGGGTCCTCTATCTGGAACCTCCTCTTGAGCAACACCTTTTCTCCTTCTAGGCTTCTGTAATCTTTTACTCTCTCTTGAGAACACTTCAGTTGTCCTCTCTTTCTCCAACCTCTTGTTGGATTCTTTAGGTTCACTGCCACTTCTCTTTTAGAGTGTTTTCCTTACTCTGCCTTTAAGAACACATCTAGTTCTCCTCTCACAGCTTCTCTTGTTGTCCTTTGTTGAGATGCTTCATCTACAACCACAATCATCAATTTCAATTTGAAACAAAACACACTATCTTAACTCCAAGATCTATGTATGATCTTATTCTCCCATTCTTCTGCACTTTGAATGGATTGTCCTTTGTTTGGTCTCCAAGTCCTCTTTCCTTCAAAACTTGTACTAAGAAATCTTGCTCTCACTTTTCTTCAAGGAATCCTCTGTTCCTATCTACTCCAAGCCTCTTCTGGAACTGCTACAATCTCCCAAGAACTTCAAAAGTTCCCCTTACAATCTTCTGTTGTAGTCTCTGCCATTCATTCACTTAACTTATGCACATTACCTTCTTCTTTGTGCAAACTCCTTTTCATAGGAGATCTTTCCCCACTCTGATTACAATTCTGCTCTGATACCACTAATGATGGCAGGGTTACCTTGCTTACACCCACAATATATATATAAATGTAACCACTCATTAGTCCCAGGTATTTAACTCTCAAAGGAGTCAAATCATCAACCACAAATGGTTAAGGCCCTCTTTTAACAGTTCATTTATATCGGAACTCAATCACCCCACTTAAACCTCTTATCGGGACTATTTACCTCCTCATAACCTTCGTTATCCCTTTTATTTAAAGCCTTCCTCAAATCTCTCTTATCGGACTGTTAAAACCTTCGTAACCTTATATAACCCTTTAAACCCGCATAATATATATATATATATATATATATATATATTATATATATATATATATATATATATATAATATATATATATATATATATAATATATATATATATATATATATAACCTTTCCCTTTAATAACCTTGGTTAATATATAATTATTGTATAAAAGCTTCTATCAGCGCTCTTTTCCTTTAGAAACCATTTACAAAGGAAAAACCCCGCAAACATACATTTTACCTTTGTACGGCCTCTGCACACTTTCCGAGGTTAACTTTATCGCAACCGGGTATCGCTCCTTCACGGCACACCACATATATGTATCATCACCCCTTCCCCTCCAATATGTGACTATCAGAAGCGTTTGAATAATGTTTAGTCTTAAAATATTCGGGCAACACATCTATCACAATACAAAGGAAACACACGGGAAACCCGCTCCGAACACATATAGCAGATCTCAAATCTTACACCTTAACACTTATAAATGTCGTCAGGTCCGTCTCCCAAAGCCTTTCTGCTACATCGTTTCTCCAAACTCCGATAAGCGATATCTCCGACCTCTGATCACCGATCAGCGCTTTATCACTATCAGTGTATTGGCATATCCACTATCCGACCTCTTCCACTTAAAACCGCTGATCCGATATGCCTTACAGACCCAATAAGATTATCGGTCACGTTTGATAAGGTTTCGGGTCTCGCTAACAAATCGTATATCACTCTTTCTTTTGGCCAAGTTTCATTCCTCCCTTTGGATGGTTTGCGATGCGAATTTCTGGTTTCAGTTTGATCCCAACCTTTGATCTCCCAGATCTAACGGTTATTGTGCATCACTCTTTACTTCTTCGCTCATTCCTTTTACTTAGAATTTACGTTTTTTTCTTCGGTGTTTCTCTATGGATCGGGTTTTTCTTCAATGGTTTTCGTCCTTCCACTTCTACTGCTCAACTTCTCTTCTGAGCTTAACTCTGCATGCTCCTTTGATCACTGTCCTCTTGGACTATACTTGATCCTTCGAATGGATTCAAAGATCCATTACGAATCTTTGTCTCGTTCTTCTCTTTTGTGCAGTTCTTCAGAACTATGCCTTCTTTTAAGCTTAACTCCTCTGTGAATTCTTGCTTCACTAATTCTCTCCAGAGCTCCACACTGACCTTCAACTGGATTAAATGACCCATTTAATATTCCTCTTAATAATTATGCTCCTCTACGTGTCCTTTAGAATTATGCTTGCAATCTTGTTACAGAACCTACGAATTCACATGTAATTTATTCATGCAAACTCGTTTCACGCACACTGACACAATCAGAAATAAAACTCTGTATATATATATATATACATATATATATAATCATAAACAAGTGATTACATTTGAGACTCTATGTCTTGCATGGTCTGGTCTTCAACTATCAGTGGCCTCCTCCTGAGCTCTACACGTAGGCTTACATTTATACCAAAAAGGTTCGTTAAACTAATCCTGGTTCGACTCCTAAATCTACTGAACTGACTCCTAAATCCTCTATCCTCTATGTCCATTTCTAATCTCCATTTAGTTCCTAATATCTCTCCTTAGTTCCTTGAATCATGGAACTGCTTAAAGAGTCCTAATTTACTTTAGACTCTTTTGTCATTATTGCCCACTCAAGTTCTCATTTATTCTAGAGCATTTACAAACATCTCACATTATCTAATTAAATCACTTAAAAGACTAAATATTACATTAACTTGAGACTTAGGAAAATAACTTCCCTAAAACACATGACCCCTATGTCTACTTAATTACAATGATTTTCTCTTGGTTTGAATGCTCTTGTATCAATTTGGCTCAGAGTTAATGTCTTTTCTTGATGGTTTTTCAGTAAATAATCAGATCCTAGTCCATCCAGATGATAGATTAAAGACTACATTCAAAACTAAATGGGGAACATATGCTTATCAGAAAATGCCTTTTGGTTTGATAAATGCTAGAGCTACTTTCTAATGAGCCATGGACATAGATTTCAAAGGTTTCATCAATAAAACAGTTGTTATTTACTTGGATGACATAACTATCTATTCTAAGAAAAAGAGCAACCATTTGCATGATTTAAAGCAAATTTTTGAACGTTGCAAAAAGTATGGGATTTCCTTAAATCCCAATAAATCATTCTTTACTCTTAATGAAGGTAAACTCTTAGGGTTTATTGTATCCAAAAATGGCATATATATTGATCCTGATAGGATAAAGGAGATTTTTGATACCCCTTTACCACATAATAAGAAATTTATGCAATCATTCTTGGGACAGAAAAAATTTGTAAAAAGATCCGTTCTTGATTTTCTCATATTGTTCTAACCTTACAATCCATGATTAAGAAAAATCCAGTCTTCAAATGGGGACATAAATAAAAGGAAGCTTTTGACTCAATCAAACAAGTAATCATTAATGCTCCTACACTGAATACTCCGAATTTTTCTAGTCATTTTATTTTATATACTTTGGCCATTGAATCATCTTGTGTTGTTGTTTTAACACAAATAAATGATCAACAAGTGGAAGAACTCATATCTTTCTTTAGTTCCAATTTACAATGTGCTGAGCTTAATTCTTTAGAAGTCGAAAAACAAACCATCGTTGTGTTTAAGTCTGTTAAACATTTTAGACCTTTCCTCCTGAAAACACATAAAAAAGTAATAGTCCCATTCTCTGCAGTGAGGCAATTGCTAATTCAAAGAGAAGTAGGAGAGAAAAGAGCTAACTAAGTAACAACTTTACAAGAATATGATATTGATATTAAATCAGCGAAAATTGTTAGAGGACAAGGTTTTTGCAGGTTGTTAGCAGGAGCTTCCAATATATGAGATCATGAAGATTCAGGTAGTACCACACAAGTAAATGAGATAAGTATAATTGGTTCTGAATTTCAATATGCTGATCTGATTTTTTACTTAAGGAATGGATATGCCCCCCCCTGAGTTCAGCTACAAAAACAAATGTGCTTTAAGGTTAAAATCCAAACACTATGAAATCATTGATGATGTGTTATCTAAGAGAAATTATGATTCTATTCTATTAAGATGCCTTGAAAAATCTGAAGCGCAAACGGTTTTATAGGAATTGCATGATGGCCCAGATGGTAGACATTTTGGAGGAGACACTACGGCGTACAAAATACTGCATGCTAGTTATTATTGCCAACTTTGTTCAAAACTACCCATGACTATGTGAGGAAATGTAAGATATGCCAAACTGCTAGTGGGAGGCAAGGAAACCAGCATTTCATTACAACCAGTTAACATTGAGCAACCATTTGAGCAGTGGGGGCTTGATATTATAGAAGACATTGTTCCTCATTCTTCCAAGTAGCACAGATATATCCTTACAACCACGGACTACTTCAGAAAGTGGGTAGAAGCAATTCCACTAAAGGTAGAAAATTTTGATGTGATTATTGAATTTATTGATCATTTTATCATCACCAGGTTTGGTTTACCAAATGCGCTTATCTTTGATAATGCATCTTATTTTTATGGAAATAGTATAGTCGAATTTTCTCTTAAGAGAGGTTTTAAGTTAAAATATTTTGCAAATTACTATCTTCAAGGAAATGGCTTAGCAGAGTCAACTAACAAAAATCTCATAAGGATTATTAAAAGAATTGTTGATCAAAGCCAAAAGAATTGGCATAAATCTTTAATATTCGCACTATGTGCAGATCGTATAACTCGAAAGGCCTCAATAGGTACTTCTCCTTTTAACTTAGTAGATCGGAAAGAAGTTTTTATTCCACCAAATCTAGCCCTCCCATCACTAGCCCTAGCGGAATTCATCAAAGAAACTCCTTCTTCCTCTATTCAATTAAGGTTCGATCAAATTCTTAAATTAGATGAGGAAAGACAAAGAGCCAAAATTACTCATGCTAAACATCAGCAAGTCATTAAATCCTCTTTTGATGCAAGTTCAGCCGGCTTAAAAATGTTACAGATTTGTGATCTCGTTTTGAAATGGGACAAAGCACATGAAGACAAAGGTAAACATACCAAATTTCAAAAGATGTGGCTTAGACCATTTCAGATCATCGAAAAGGTAGTCTCACCAACATTTTTACTGAAACACTTATCACGAAAGAGAGATTCTCTTCCTGTGAATGGACTTATCTTAAAGAAATTATTTCCCTAAGGACGTAACCCCTTCTTATTTGTATATTCTTTTTATGCAAATTTTGATTTCTTTCAGTAATGTTGTAAATAGTATACCATTGGCTTTCTACTATTGAAATCTCTTTGAAATCATATTGTGAATATCCACTTTTAGAAAGTAGAAACTTTTAAGGAAGTGATTACAGTTTTGGGAAATTAGATAAACATCATAAAACTCTGAGATGTTCTTTGAAATTGTGAAATCTTTCAAACCAGGGAAGCATAGTGAATCATTTTAAGTTTTATCAGTTGAGAGAGGTTATTCTGTAAAAATTAAAGACTTTCTACGATTGAGCATCTACATCTCTACAATTGTCATCCAATAACTCTTAAGGAGTCAAAGATTCACCCCATCCATTAGGACTATGATTTTTTAGAGTGTAATTCTAAAATATATCTGATTTAAAAGATAAGAGGTCTCATTACGAGCTTACTTACCATGATCATATGGAACTAATTAAACTGACATTACCAATACTGCATACCAAAACAGGGTAATGACTTATAATCATAAGATAAGGGGTATCATTACGAGCCAGCTTGTTCAATTCAATTACAACCAGTGAATGGCATTGTCATCTTCTAGCACCCAAACCAGGACAATGGCTTTTATCTGGAAAAGAAAAAAGAAAAAGTAAAAATGAAAAATGAAAATATATTATAAATATATCTTTCTAAAATTATCTTTAAAAGATTATATTCTTAGATGGATGGGATAATGAGTAATTGATGGTTAAAAGGTAACCTTGTCGAGACTATAGATGTTTGCTGGCAGAAGTGGCTCTACCTATGAAAAAAGAGTAAATTCAAAATCTAAGTTGGAGAAGCCCCCTACTTTATGTTTAACAACCAATCAAGGCTTGAAGAAACTATAAATGTTTTCATTGATAATAAGGCTTTGTAAAAGAAATTTCAAAATTGATCTATTTTTCTTATTTAGAGTAATTTTGTTTATCTAATATATTTCAAAATAGTTTCATTTTCCTCAATTGTTTGTACTTAAAAAAGTGTTAGAAATTTCATCTTTTTATTCAGAGATAACTAGTTCTTTCAGTGAATTGCCAATTGTTGTGCTATACGACAACCCCCCGCCCCCCCCATTTCAATAACTTTATTATTAATTTTATTCTAAAATGCTAAATAGGAAATAAGGTCCCTTTAGTTTGTAAAAAGCTATAAAATCTTTACATAAAAATCAATTTCTTTGTTTCTCTCTTTTTAAATCAAAGTTCTTCAAAAATCCCTCTAAAAATAACACACATCGTAAATTGCAATCGCTTAAGGTTAAGAAACATACAATCTGGATAATATTGTTGCGATCTGAAAGTCTCAATCTTAGAGCTTCTTAAGCAAATCATTGACAAACATGTGATGCGATAAAGCGATCGTATATCGCCTATCGCATCGCAGATTCCAAATGATAGGTTTAATAGGACATTGAAACTTTGTGATGCAATAAGATTCTCACATCTCGCATATCATCGAAACCAAGAGAAGCCACACCCGAAAACTTGAGATGTGATAAGATTCTCGCATCTCGCATATTGCAATCCCAGTGGAAATAAGTGATAATCACCTCGGGGATGCACAATGCAATGTTTTAATCTAATAAAGTGGTTTAATGATAATAAGGAGAAAACACGATACGGGCGGTTAAATAAAGATTTTCCCAACTCTGTGTGCCAGGTCATCATTGATCACAATCGCATAAATTCGAAAGACTCTTAAAACATGGTGCTTATACCTTCCCACTTGCGATATGCAATGGCTCTTTAAAATAATATATATTGAAATCACTCATCACAAAGTCGGAAAGTTTATGGCACACATTCAAATTAGGCCTTAACAAAATTGCGATGCAATCAATTTATTGAACATTTAAGTTTCAGATCGTTAAATACGAAAAAACATTAAGAATAGTAATGACTTCAACCCTTCAAGATTTCACCATTCATGTTAATATTATTTCATAATATGAAATCTTTCGCACCAAATGCTCCTGCCCTGATTTTCGACTGTACTATTATCACCACTATTTGTTCAAACATTAGTCGCTTTGAAAGTTAAGTTTATCGCTCTTCTCTATTTCATATAATTGCAGTTTGAATCTCGAAGTATGCAGCCAACTAAAATGACAAAGAAAGCCCGAAAGATGAAAGCTTCCCCTGGAGTAGCCGAAGGAACAGAAAAAATTGTGTTGATCTCAGATACAACATGCCAAGACTGTGGGAAATTTTCATGGGAAGGAATATATAATATGATGGAAAAGGAAAAGCCTAAAGTAATTGAAGGAATGGCAACAACAGATGGACCTGTAGAATCTGAGAATACACTTGGTGATTTAGCCGACTCTTTTCTTCATATGATAGTGGCCCAACCAAAGATTTTTCCATACAATGACATGGTGAAATGGGTAGTTGAGGGCATCAATATAACAGACAGGATGCTATTCACAGCCGATGGAAGAATGTTTGGATCCTTCAAGCCTAAGGACTTGAATAAAATGTATCACTTGTCAAAGCCTCAGAAGTGTTATAACAAATCATTTCTTGAAGCTTTCGCGAAGGAAAACGAAATAGAGTCGGACCCCATCAAACAATGGAGGCATTTCCCTAACAAACACAAGCACGAGTCATCTGGTATGTATTCTGTGGACTCTCTAGCATCTCCATATTGTTATCCTACCGCAATGATGTTTAGACTATTTGGAAGCCCAATTCTGCTAAATTTTCCATTGAAATGGTCTCGTTCATAGAAGTAGCATTGAATTATTTTGTGATGGATTAGGCTACTATCCTATCAAACAAAATGGTAGTCTAAATACTTGACTATAGGAAAAATAGGTTTGTGACCACTCGAGTTATTCCCCCATTCTATATGAGTGCCTACATAGTCGATACCATTTGTTTCAATTCCAATTTTTTCATCATGGGATGGAAATGGACTGTTCAGGACCCAACCCCTATCCATATTTACCATAAATACCTGTGCAGAAACAATATAAGAAGCATTTTTACAAGATTTTTCATGGCTTCATCCTACCCATTAATCAGGCCATTTTCAATAGGCTAGCCCCTCAGCTGTCCGAGGAAGCTAGCATCGATTTAACATCAATTGGAAGTTGGTTTGGGGAAGAGCTATTTACATACATTAGGGTTTTGGGCAGCATTACCAACCTGCATGTCCTTCCCCTATATGTCCCAAATAAATTATTGGCTAGGGAAATAGCCTGTCAGACAGTTGAAAAAGGGCTTACAAAAAATCTCAAAGATGCCAAGAAACAGTTATGGCATGCCTTTCCGATTCACTGCGGCATTTATTCATTACATGATTATAAGCACGCCCAAATTGAAGCCGAGAAAATAGGGGGTTTAAACATAGAGGTTATTCCCAAAAGGCAGTATGACCCGAATAATGTTGCTTTTAATTTCACTACTGAGGTAAAAGTTAAACAATTCATCCATGAGAAAGATGAATTCGATGACTTCTTCAAATCAGCTGAGTCGTTCTCACAAGTACACCACATGGAAAAGATTAATCTAGGACCAGGGAAAATGGATCAATTCATCCAATACAGGACACAAAGGGTTCAGATAGTGCCACTAAACTTGTTGAGTATTGGACCAGTCATCCAACAAACAGCGCAAAGCACAGAGCAGAAGAAAACTTTTGAGGCGGCCGAGACCAGCGAGAAGGAAATTGAACAATTGGACGCAGATTTTCACATTGATTTGATATTGATTAAAGAATGGGAACAGTTTGATCAACAGATTAAAGGTCAAAGTAATTCCCAAACTATTATTGCACCAGAACCTCCCTTAAAACAACGCTTGTGATTGATAGATCATCCGGCATGGACTCACCTCTAAAGGAAATCGAGATAATCCCTGAGTATCCTTTGTCAGAGATTACACTCAGCATAGAAGAGATTCCACCGTTGGATGTGTTCTACAGCCCTAAACACAGAGCTATAGTCAAAAGGCAGGGGAAAAAGAGAAAGATCAAGTATCAGCGACAATTCCTCAAAGTGAATCCATGAATATCATTTGGAGAGGCTCAGAAGTCAATCCATCTGAGAACTTGACCAAATTATCTCAGTTTGTAGGAGCATATACATTTGTCATGATTGATAAAGCAATCGAAGTTAATCAACTGCTCAAGGAAAAGGATCAGAAGATTAAACAACTAGAAGAATAGTTAAGGGAGGAAAAACAAAGGATTGATCAGCAAGCTATTGAAAGACAACAGCACCTATCTCAGGAATTCAAACAGCTGAAACTGGCACATCATGAAGAGATCAAGTCTAAGGATGAGCAAATAAAGCAGCTACAACTCTCAATGGATCAATTTAAAGACAATCCCAAAAAGGAAGAGTTTATAAAGGAGGCCTTAGAAGTAAATAATTTCTTGTCTCAACAACTAACCCAACTCTGCCAAAAGATAGCTCACATTCATCCGTTATGTATCAAAACCAGCACATTGATAGATTAAGTAGTCAATTCCAGGTTGGAATTCGAAGATGCAGATGAAAAGATTACAGATTACATCTCTTAGCAGAACACAAGAAAGGGAAGGTCTACTAAATCACCAGTAATTGAAGAATCTCACAAAGAGATATTATTTTCAGGAAGGGAGACACAGCTGATCAAAGAAGAAAGAGAAACTTCCAGGGCCAGGGCAGTGAGGAATAATATCATTGAACTAATTAATGATAACTTACATAGTGCCAATTTAATTTTTGAATGTTCCCCAGAAAACCTTCCAAAGGAAAAGGCGTTGGAAAAACAATGGAAGCAAGATTTGAATACCAGGGAGGAGCAAATCAAAAAATTAAAAAGACTCAATTGGGATGCACATTGGTTCTACTTGGTCAAACCACATAGTCAACAAATGACAATCAAATGTCTTGTTGATGCAGCCGATCGCATGGTGCCAGAACTCTCGGATGTAGTGTACATAGGTCAGTTGCATGCTAGGATGAGTCATCCACCAGAAATCCAAACTATGCTCGAGATTTGTCAATTAAAGTCGCAAGAAGAATGACAGATCTGATGCATCTTTTTAGATTTATTGCAATTCTATTTTTATCATGAAATCCCATATTTTGAGAGAGGTTGTTCCAACCACTTCAAACATTGTTTACGAACAATTTGTTTTATTTTTACTATAAAGACCCTTTCATGTCATTTTAGAAAGGGTCCTAAAATTGTATTAAATTATATTTAAGAAGATAGCACTTCTGCACTTCTGGATTTATTTTTGTAGAAGATAAGGGTCAAGGTTCAAACTTGTTATAAAGGAGAATTCAAGAAGACTTGCATTTCTATATCTTTTTGGAGTTTTCATAAATAAGAAGAACGAGCCAGACTGTTATTCTCATAGCAGGATTCAAATACATAAGGTATTTTTATCAAATGTCTCTTTGTTACATGTTATGCAAATAAACAATCTTTATGATTCAATATTGTTATTATATGTGAATGTTCACACAGTTCTGCACTACATCACTGTTGAGTAAGTTGGAATTGGTATTCTATAAGCACATATGCTAACAATTGATGTTATATTGAAATGTGATATGTTTTATATCACTTTGTGATCATCATTCATGCTTAACTTTCTGTAGTCAAGTGATTGATCTTTATTAGCATTCGATTACTAGGAATCATTATAAATCGTATTGATATCGTATTACTCGGGTTATTTATTTATATAGATTTATTTGTATATTTTCGTAAATTTACAACTTAAACCATCTATCATCTAGTTATATACCCAAAACACTCATTCATCAAAACACATTTGATTGGGAAACTGGTCCCATATTATCCAATCAGAGCCACCATCCCAAATGGAAAAGGAACTCTATTAAGGGCCGGACTAGGTGGTTATCCCCAATGTTGGTGCAACGATTTTAGAGGCATCAACAACTCCATAATAGTGAAATAGTAAATATGTGTAATTGATTCCTAGTTAGTCCCATAAGCATCTACCATGGATTATTTCAACAAGTTACAAGAGCATGCTTTGATGAATTGAGATAATATAACTTTTGTGTGTTGCATCAAAAGAGAAAGTAGTAAAGTTGTGACTTAAATAAAGATCAAGTACGGGCAGTCGAATCAATATCAATCTCATTGGCTGGGCTAGGTAACTAAGTATTGTATATGGAATAGGAGCAGTTGCTAGATCTCTAAAATCAAAAATTCAAGTGGCAAGTTTTCCAAAATCAAAGAATCAAGTGCCATGAATAGCACTATGTTGTAAAGCAGTTCAAGTGCATTGTCGGAAGGATAAAAGGTCCCGAGCAATTGTTGCTGGGATTTTTCTTTTCTTATCACCTGTGTTGCATAAAATTAGATTTGACAAGGTCTAATTAGAGGTTGTAAAGACGCACTTGGAGATTCAAGCTAGTGGGCATGCTCAAGGTGGAATTCAAGCTAGTTCATGGAGATTTATTTCAAGCTAGTAAACAAGTTGAAGATAAGACAATAAAATCACAAAATTTTATTGTAGAAGGAAACCAAACAATAAAATCACAAAAATTTTGTTTGTCATCATGTTTTGGTCAATATGAAATATGTGTACTCTTCTATGATACCCAAGCTCATAGGAAGGCACCCAAACTTATCAATCTAAGCAATTATGAAAAAGCCCAAAACATGGTTTCTACTTCTCCAACATGGAAGCAAACCACCCTTGGCAACATATCTGCAAATCATCTCTCGCAACATATCTCTAAGATTCGGTTGGCATAATCCGAAATGAAAAAACAAAACAAGATGGCTGATAACATCTATGTGGTTATGATACTAGTGAATTCGGTAGTAGAACTTCTATTGTTATTATGGTCATGACACCATTTGAAGTTTCTATGTACCCATGAAGTATGAAGTGTGTCTGATTACTCTATTAGACAAGGTATGTTAAGTATAGTGGTTGCTTGGTCTATCAATCTTGGTTAGGATCAAGTGGAGTATTTCAACAAGTTACAAGTGGAGTTCAATCAAGTAGGAAGTGGGAACAAGTAAGTCAAGCTAGATAGCTAGGAGCCCCATTGTCAAAAAAATAAAAATAAAATCAAGTGGCATGAATAGCATTGTGTTGTAAAGAAGTTCAAGTGCATTGTCGGAAGGATAAAAGATCCAGAGTAATTGTTGCTGGGATTTTTCTTTTCTTATCACCTATGTTGCATAAAATTAGATTTGACAAGGTCTAGTTGGAGGTTCTAAAGACGCAATTGGATATTCAAGCTAGTGGGCTTGCTTAGGGTGGAATTCAAGCTAGTTCATGGAGATTTGTTTCAAGTTGGTAAACAAGTTCCTGAATTACTAGTTCAAGAAAACCAAAACGAAAGAAAGAGACAACAAATCCATTATCCAATAAATACGGACTATGTTGAAATGCAGAGGATGTAGAACATGAGAGGAGCTTCAACTTGTGAAATAAAATATAGTTAATTGTGCATGCCAGAGGACAATAACCATGCGAGGAATCATATAAAATTTAAACATTACAATATAACAAGGAAAAAAAAATAACAAAATTGTGAACCCAATGATCATTTATTCTGGACGACTCTATAAGGCAAAACCATACTAAATATTTCTTGGAAAGTCTATTAACGATGATAAAAGGTAATTATGTTCCAAGCTATGAAATCTATATGGAAAAATAGATAAAAATTCCAATCTACATTTTCTCATTGAACAAATTTTTTTTCATATTTACAACTATTAAGATGCATGTTACAAAACTGAGAGTTAATAGAATTGTTAACATGCATTTAGCAAAATTTAAGGTTTACAGAGTAATTGAAGGTATCAGATCTGCTTGATATCGAGAATGATGTTGTCCATCGAAATTGTGGAGGTTCCCTTTAGTGAAAATGCACGTAACATGAAGACAGTTGTAGAGATGTTTTGTTTATATTCAGCAAAGGGTATTTGCAAAAGACTTGGAAAGAAGATTTGAAGAAGATCTTTCAGAGGCATGCAATCTATCTTGTCATATGCGTCTTTTATTGTACATTGTAGATTGTGTTCATAAGAAAATAGCTTTTTGTCACCGCAATGTGTACAATAAATCATGTTATTGACTAGAAAGTCTGTTATTCTAATCAGCTGTTTACATTTGCTACAGAATGGCTTTTACGGTGGGAAAAATAGATTAGCTGGTTTGAAAATTCCAATAATCTACAGTTGTTCAATTGGGAATACAAATATTTTTGTTATGTTTATAGTAGATGAACAACCTAAGGAAAATAAAAAATAGTAAGAGAAAAAGCGCATAGTTCAGGAAGAAATAGAGAAATGCCTATAAAAAGTTCAAATGCAATTGGCAATGAACATTGGTTTTTGGTATATTCTATAAATGAGTAGTAGTTGAAAAGCAATTGAAGACTTTCCTGGAGGTTTGTTTTGGCAAGATTTTGTAGATAAAATTTTGTCAATTCATCATTAAGTAGTTCAAAGAAACTTGATAAACATGTACGTATGGTATGGATTCTCTTAGTCCGCTTTGAACCATGTTTTTGAACAGAAGCAACATTGCCTTTCCTCTTATTATATCTTGTTGCAACTCAACAAATATCTATTTATGTTGTTTGCTCAAATACACTTGAAAAAAATTCAAGTCAAAATTTTGATTAGTTGTGATAGAAAAAGCATTAAAACATAAATGCTCAAATATGGTTGAAAAAATTTCAAGTCAAAATTTTGATTAGTTGTGATCTAACACAATACCGTGGCAAAGTCACTGTTTGTTTCATCGTCTTTGACATACAGTTCAAATTGACGATTGTTTTACTGGCATCAAATGACAAGTGTTCTGAAGCTTCCAACCGAATAATCTATATTTGCTTCTAGAAGCATATAAATTGTAGTGTCTGGAGTAAGCCAACGTTCAAGACAAATCAAGGGTATTGTCTCAATGAGAGATGCTGAATTCAATGGGATGCAGTGGCTAGCATCATCTCTTTCATATTTGCTTTTCTTAGTAACGTTGAATCTTGTTATGTGAACACTTTTACCGACAAAGAAATACAAGTCAAATTGAGAGATCAGTTTATCACTTATGTTGATGGTTATTGTAAGTTGTCCATGCAGATCAATAAGGTCGGCTTGCACAACCTGTGCCTTCGGTGGTGAGGAAGATACTGGAGTAGAAGCAGGACCATATAACACTAACACGTCACCTTCAAAAATAATTATTAAACTTCAGATGCAAATGTCCATTATGGATGATGGTACTATTTGTCGCTTTGTTGTTTTTTCTTTTGGCATTGTGCTTATTGCAGCACTATTTGCTTTATGAGTTGACATTTTTTCTATTGGTACATGTATGAAAACACAAGAAGGAAACAATTTTTTTGTAAATCAGTTATTGAAGACATTGTACAAGAGCTAGATATTTGAAACATTAGTTATGTAACTTAAACATATTTCAATTTTCACAGAGCGAATTTTCCAATGAAAATAGAAAGCAATGAAATCAGAAGACAAAGAACAAATTAGATGTAGTGACGAATCTAAAGCAAGGCACGTTATTGTACCTGGATTGTTGCAAAGGAGGTATGTAGAGAAACCACTTGGATTGTTGCAAACGAGCGATGTAGAGACACTTAGCTTTTGTTGTGACCAAAAATGCATGAAAGCATATACCATGTTTTGATCAGAGTTGTAGCAAATCATAAATTATTGTTTGATCAGAGTTGTAGCAAAGAATAAATTACGTTATGATCTGACCAATATGAATTTGCAAGATTGATTTCACATTGCTAAATAAGCAAACTTGTCCAGATGTGATCTATTGTTGTTTTTAATCATGGACATAAATTACTTCTTATTTCTTGCAAGTTCTCAGTTTTCATGTATTCTGTAAGAGCTTGACTGTGATTTGTTTATAATTGAATATCAATGTTAAAACCGCCAATGATTAGGAACACACAATTAACATGTGTGGTTTGTGATTTTTCTTTTCTAATCATTTCTATTATTGTACACACTTGTTCAAAAGGCATTGGGTAAATGTTCATTAAGAAAATTGGTTGTTGGAAGTATATGTCAATTGGTGTGAGTTCAATTTTGTCGTTACAAAATGTTTTTGTTGCTTTGATTAATATCTTCTTATTTACACAAGTAAGGATGCCATGGACATATTTGTTGTGGCAAAGTTAATTGTTTGTTTTCGGGTGGAATGTGCAATGTGTTTCTTGAAAACATAGAATCAATTGTCTAATAGGTCTGGGTCATGGACGATGTCACTAAGATGTGCAAGTAGGTTATGTGTATTTAAACTTGCAATTGATAAAATATTTAGGTTTCTAGGTTTTTTTCATAAATTTCAGTTTCCATGAAGCAATTGTTTCTAGTCGTTTCATTTCATCTAAGATCTTGTTTTGGACATGAAATTTTTGGGTGTTAGCTTGTTAATCAAGTATAACAAGTCAATGGTTTTAACACGTGATAGTACAGTATAGACTAGCCCGTGTTTGGTGACACCAGTTGGGTCAAATGCAAGTTGATCCAATGTTAGTCCTTGCATTTGATGTATTGTTCACACACAAGCTAATTGTATCAAGAATTATTTTGGTATTATGATTTGTTGTGAGACATCACGAATGCTTTTGCAGTTTCGAAAAATTGGTGTCCAAGTTGACAATATACTTATGTCATACAGCTCCTTGAATTTGTTTCTTTGATGTTTTCCAATGTTGACATATTGAAATTCTAACCAAACAACGTCATTTCCATTGTTATTGGATGAGTAGCATCTGAGAATGCCTTCAGCACCATTGACTAATCCATCATTGGTATTGTAGTTTCCTGCATATAATTCAACTAAAATGTTTTGTTTGACTATTATTGTTGATGGTAATGATATTGTCTTTTTAAAAGCAAAATAATTTGATTGAGCAATTTCATGTTCATCAATAGCATTTAGTGTTATTTGTTTACCATGTGCAAGTGTAATCATTTTTGTATTATGATTATGAACATCCTTGTTTTGGTAGAAAATATATGGGAAAAGTGGATCTAAAGGTGGTAGCCTATGGCAATTGTCATTAATGTATGCAATATCTTTATCAGTTTGTGTGTTTAATCTCATCCTATTTAGGACATTGATGAAGATCGGGTCTTTTTGATGCATTGATCTATATAGTTGATAACATTTTATTTTCTCTGTCCAAAAGGCATATGGAACTATGTTTTTGTTGATTCTTGGATTTTCAAAGATAAGAGAGTCTTTTACGGGGCCTACTTGGTAGAGATCACCAGAGAATATAATGTCAACATTAGCAAAATATGAAGTGGTGTATGCAGGATTTGACGAAGTCACTTATCAATTTGATAAATCGTTGTTGCACCAACAAGTGATGCCTCGTCTATAAGAACTACACGAAGTTTTTCAAAGTTCTTTGATAATGTATCTAACTTTTCACTATTTAGTGATGAACAATCATTGTTGTTAAAGGGTAACAGAATGCAAAATGCAATGTGACACCACCTGCGTCGGATGCAGCTTTTCTTGTATATGTTGTGATTATTCCTTTTAGTTGTGATGGATTATAAGGCAATTTTCCATTATGTATGTGTACTAACGACTGGAAAATTTCCAATGCTGTGAACGTTTTTCCTGTTCCTACACCTCCCGTTAAGAGCAAATGAATTGGTTCATCTAGGCTACATAATTTTCTTGCTATCACATCAGCTACTAATTTTGCTTGTTCTGTGTTTAATTGTCACATTAAATTATAACACTCTACGTCTTCTAGTATATTTGGTTGTTTGACAATTTCATATGGCCTTGTAGATAGTAGAGTCAAGTTCTTTGTATTCTAAAAATGTTGCAAATCACTTTGAAAATCATAGTTTTCATATTTTTCATTGACATATTTGTCAAGTATTCTATTTTTTGTTTCATTTTCTTTAAGGTTATTCATGTCAAATATTTTTTTCAATCTGTGTTTCTATTGCGTTGATTGCATCATCTATGTCACCCCATGTAGTTCCAGTAACAAATCTATTTTTTTGTTCATTTTGTCTAAAAAAAAATTCTAATGCAACATATGCAGATTTCCAACTTCGGTGATGTTGCTTGATCATAGTCTCATCGACATGGCATGGATAGTATAACATTAATTGTTCTCTACAATAATTTTCAATGTCTTTGTGTTTTTTATATCTCACGCATCGAATGACATATGGCTTATTTTCCTGTTTGCACTTTTGTCCTTTGTTTGTATAACTAGATGAAAATTCGACTAAACATATCAGGCATCAATGGCTATAGGTTGTAGAAAGTCAATAATTGATGGAAACATAATGTCTTTAGAGTCATCTGGCTCTTTTTTCAAATCTTTTTTTATTTTCAAAACAAATGCATGTTCTTCTATAGGAGATGTGTTATTGAAAATACATTTTCGTGAACTACAGTTTAGTGGAAGCAATAGCACAATGTGCATTGCTTGTTGTGCAGACATTTGTTGCATGTTTACTAAAGCTTTCGCTAGACAATTAATAGTGTTCATGATATCAGATTTTGTTTTAAGGTGATTTTCGTGTATGGTCTTAAAAGTTGATGTAAGTGTTTTATCCTCTTTTGTCATATAGGAACTGGAGTACATTGCAGCGGCATATGAATCGGGTACTAATTGGGAGTCAGTGTTTGCAATCCACATTGTCAGGATGTGTCCAACAAATCTATTTGTCAAAGTGTCAGCTGGATTTCTTTGCAGGAGTAAAGTTGCTCGATTTAATGTACATTGGATATCATGTATGTATTCATCATTTTTTAATCCAATGCCATGCAAGAAGTTATCAAATGTATCATTTTCATCATAATTGACATTATTTATTGTGTCAAATATTAGCTTTGCATTTGTTTTCCTTTTTTCACTATCAAATTCAAGAGGTTCAAGTATTTTTTTCGTTTTCATTGGAGGTATTGGGAAATTAAATCCGCAATTGGAATTTGTATGTTTCCTAGAGCTTATTGTGTGGAAATGATGTGGATGGTTTGAAGGTCTTTTGTTAGAACCGATGAATCAGTTGATAAGTATTTATCAACAAAATTTTCAACATCAATGTTTGTGTCTTTACCATAGATCGGTGCTGATTTTATCCATAATAAACCATGTTCATGCTCACTTCCTCTGTTTTGGAATTGCATGACGTAGAATTAGTTGAAAATTTCTCCATAATGCTTGTAATCATGAACTATTAACTAACGTAGAGCATCCATTCTAGATCTATAGTAACGTGCACAAGTTACAGGATCATTTCTTATTAACGAGTGTGGCTCATTTTCTTCTAAATTATTTTGGTTTGGTCTCATAGTGTTTTGTCTTATATGTTTTAATGCATTCATTAAATGCTCTCAAAGGTGCTCTGCGCTACTAAAGGACACGAAAAAAGTAGGTGGACCTAGTTGCCAAATCATCACATACAATTTTTGTGCATTTGTTGATTATCTGGCAAAGTGTGAATTGTTTTTAAGTCCATATAGCCAATGTCAGATTTCAAAATGCAATCCAAATTTGCTTTGGATTTGACATCTTTTGCAAGTGATTTTATTCCTTTCAACTAACCTTTTCTAATTCTAATCCACATAATATTCAATATCTGGTTTATGATAATGTGAATTGCTTTATAGAATAGGTTAGTTGTATGGTAAGCAAAGTCATGATTTTTATGTAGGACTTCCCATTGACAAATTTTTTATATGTAAAGTTCTTCAACATATCATTTGGGCGTTCGTTTCCATAGAATAATGATGGAAAACTCATTTCTTCTAAGTATTTAGCTTGGAATATACCTAATGGCATATAGCCTGCAGGAGGTGCAACATTAATTTGTTTATTTACAAGGTCATGGATAGTATGTGGATCAGTGAAACTATGAACCAATGTTTTTGTGATCAGTTGATCAATATCCTAATCATCATTTTCAATGTCTTCAATGTCAAATGTATTGTTGTATGCTTCTTGGTTTTCTATGAACACTTGTTTCCAATTGTCATCTATGTTAGCATTTTCTAATTTGTAAAGCATTGTTTTTCATAATTGTTTTAATGCTTTCATGACTATGTGAACTCGAACCTGACCAAATGCATAGGCACTTTTGTATTTTAAATGTTATTTTAGCACAACTACCACAGTGTCAGTGTCTTTTATGTTACGAGGAAATGCAACTAGAATTCTAGATATTTTAGTTGGCACATTGAACACTCCTCCAGTTAGACCTAGTTGTGGTATTTTATGTTGATAGCTCATTTCCGTTATTTGCAAAAAAGGCAATCGTAATGCCACTAGTCTTTCTTCTAGTTTAGTAAGTAGCCTAAGTGTTGTAGTATCTTTATTTCATCTTATTTTTGCAGGAACTGCATATTTAGGAATTATGTCATCTGAAAATGCTTTTTTGCAAAGTCTACAAATGAAGCAATTGTTATTTTTGACTTTTTTAAATGTCGGTTTTTCAATTTCATGGGAACAGGCTAGCGGTTTTCTAATGTTATTTGCATTTTTTTTTTGGCTCACTTGTTTCATTGGAAAAACATCTCTTCTAAAGAAATATCTTTCATGTGTTGAACAATAAAATATAGGTGTATCATTTATATGCTCTCGATATTTTTGTTCAGATAACGATAATTTTGTTGACTTGTTTCTTGATCTTTTTCCTAATCTTGACTGACACAAATCTTCTACCACTAGTTGTTGTTTCATTGTTGTTGTGTTGTATGCAAGTTTTATTTTATGTGTTTTCAAGTTTCTTCGAATGGCGTCTTTAATAAGATGTAAAGACAAGTTCTTCTTTTGCTTCTTTAGGCAAGAATATGGTTTGAATTTGTGTGTAATTAGTTGATTTATTGGTTTAGACTTGTTTGCACAATTGTTTTTCAAACAATGCATTCATTCAAAGGTGGCATTATCACTAGCGTTAATGCCAATTGAAACATGAGATGTTTTTGTGGATTGATGTTCTAAATCTTCTAGAAGAAGTTGTTGTTTCATTGTTGTTGTGTTATAAGCAAGTTTGATTTTTTGTGTTTTCAACTTCGTTCAAATAATGTCTTTAACAAGACGCAAAGATAGAGTTTTGTTGTCCTTGTTTAAGCTACAAGGTGCTTTGAACTAGGTTACACCAAGATCAGCTATTGTTTCAAGATCAATTATTGCTTCATATGCTTTGGATTTGGTTGCTCAACTATTGCTTCAGAAGCTTTGAATTTGGTTGCACCAAGTTCAGTTATTATTTGATTTTCAATTTTTCCTTTTTGTTGTAAGGGTTCATAGTAGACATGACCTGTACTTGTTTCAAATTGCAATATGTTCAAAGTTCTAAGTATTGTTTCTAAACTAGATATTTTCCTAAATATGGACATTGTAACTGCAAACCAAATTACAAGATCTATGTCTAGCATTTTGGCTAGCCAAGCAAAGACAAATGGATCACCTTCAATATTTCCTTTGTTATAGGGCAATGATAATTGTTTTATGTATTCCTTCCAAGTAGTTATTGTTTTGTACTTTTCTATACAACTAAAGTTATATGCTCTGTTGTGCATCTATTTGCAAATGGGTCATTTTTAACAACTACATTGCAAAATGTTTGTGCAATGATAGGTCAAAGGCATAGCACACTATATTCATTATCTAGAAGATAACAAATTGTTTCAAATGCACTCTCACCATATATGTTATTGAACATGGGCACCCTATCAAGGTTTTTCATAGTCCTAAATGTTTGATGTTCAAAGATAGATAGGCTAATTTGTCCATATCCAGTGTTCTCTTGAAGCGAGAAAACGGAATCCATGATAGGGTCTTTTTTGTGAAGCAACGGATCAAAGTGGCCATTTATAGGATGCTCATCATGAAATAGTATGTCATAAGTATTTGTTGCCATCATTGAATTAAAGTGCAAATATATTTTCATTTTTGTTTTGGACCAAATTCTAATTGGAATTTTCAACCAATTTGATAACCAATGTATGCAAAAAATGCCCCCACATAGTCCTCCAGATTCTAGAGGTATTTCAATCGAAGTTGATCTAGACATTTTTTCTAAACACAAATCACAACTACTAATGTTGTGCATTTCTGTTAACGACTCTTCATGGAGCTCATTTTGATAAGACATAATTGCTTCCTTATCCTTTTCTGTTAAACATTTTCTAAAATACTGAATTGTTCCTTTTCTTAATTCTATTGATGTATATGTACAATGTAGTAAAAGTTGTATTGTACCTGGATAATTGCAAAGGAGGGATGTAGAGAAACCACTGGGACGGTTGCAAACGAGCGATGTAGAGACACTTAGCTTTTATTGTGACCAGAAATGCAAGAAATCCTATACCATGTTTTGATCAGAGTTGTAGCAAAGCATAAATTATCGTTTTGATCATAGTGGTAGCAAAGCATAAATTATGTTATGATCTTACCAATATGCATTTGCAAGATTGATTTTACATTTCTCAATAGGAAAACTTGTCCAAATATGATCTATTGTTGTTTTTTATCGTGGACATAACTTACTTCTTATTTCTTGCAAGTTCTCAGTTTTCATGTATTCTATAAGAGCTTAACTGCGAGTTGTTTCTAATTGAATATCAATGTTAAAATCACCAATGATTAAGAACACACAATTAACATGTGTGGTTTGTGATTTTGCTTTTCTAATCAGTTCTATTGTTGTACACACTTGTTCAGAAGGCATTGCGTAAATGTTCATTAAGCAAATTGGTTGTTGGAAGTATATGTCAATTAGTGGGAATTCAGTTTTGTTGTTACAAAATGTTTTTGTTGCTTTGATCAATATCTTCTTGTTTACACAAGTAAGGATGCCATGGATGTAATTTGTTATGCCAAAGTTGAATGGTAGGAATTGCTCATTTTTGGGTGGAATGTGCAAATGTGTTTCTTGAAAACATAGAATCATATTGTCCAATAGGTCTGGGTCATGGACAATGTCACTAAGATGTGCATGTAGGTTGCGTGTATTTAAACTTGCAATTGATAAAATATTTGGGTTGATAGTTTTTTTTTCGTAAATTTCAGTTTCCATGAAGCAATTGTTTCTAGTTTTTTCATTTCATCTAAGATCTTGTTTTGTACATGAAAGTTTTGGGATGTTAGCTTGTCAATCAAGTATAACAAGTCAATGGTTCTAACACGTGATAGTGCAGTATAGACTAGCCCGTGTTTGGTGACACCAGTTGGGTCAAATGCAAGTTGATCCAATGTTAGTCCTTGTGTTTGATGTATTGTTCACGCACAAGCTAATTGTATCGGGAATTGTTTTCATATTATGATTTGTGATTTGTTGTGAAACACTTCCAATGATTTTGCAATTCGAAAAAATTGTGTCCAAGTTGACAAGATATTTATGTCATACAACTCCTTGAATTTGTTTCTTTGATGTTTTCCAATGTTGACATCTTGAAATTCTATCCAAACAATGTCATTTTCATTGTTATTGGATGAGTAGCATCTAAGAATGCCTTCAGCATCGTTGACTAATCCATCATTGGTATTGTAGTTTCCTGCATATAATTCAACTAACATGTTTTGTTTGACTATAATTGTTGATGGTAATGATATTGTATTTTCAAAAGCAAAATAATTTGATTGAGCGATTTCATGTTCATCAATAGCATTTAGTGTTATTTTTTTACCATGTGCGAGTGAAAGCATTTTTGTATTATGATTATGAACATCCTTGTTTTGTTAGAAAATATATGCGAAAAGTGGATCTAAAGGTGGTAGCCTATGGAAATTGCCATTAATGTATGCAAAATATTTATCAATTTGTGTTTAACCTCATCTTATTTAGGACATTGATGAAGATTGGGCCTTTTTGACGCATTAATGTATATAGTTGATAACATTTTATTTTCTTTGTCCATAAGACATATGGAACTATGTTTTTGTTGATTCTTGGATTTTCAAAGATAAGAGAGTCTTTTACAGGGCCTACTTGGTAGAGATCACCAGAGGATATCATGTCAACATTAGAAAAATACGAAGTTGGTATATTGAGGATTTGACGGAGTCGCTTATCAATCTGATAAAGCATTGTTGCATCAACAAGCGGTGCCTCGTCTATAAGAACTACACGAAGTTGTTCGAAGTGCTTTGGTAATGTATCTAACTTTTTCACTATTTAGTGATGAACAATCACTATTTTTAAAGGGTAAACTGAATGCAGAATGCAATGTGACACCACATGCGTTGAATGCAGCTTTTCCTGTATATGTTGTGATTATTCCTTTTAGTTGTGGTGGATTATAAGGCAATCTGCCATTATGTATGCGTACTAACAACTGGAACATTTCTAGTGTTGTGAATGTTTTTCCTATTCCTGCACCTCCCGTCAAGAGAAAATGAATTGGTTCATCTAGGCTACATAGTTCTCTTCTATCACATTAGCTATTAATTTTGCTTGTTCCGGGTTTAATTGTCGCATTAACTTATAATACTCTATGTCTTCTAGTATATTTGGTTGTTTGACAATTACATACAGCCTTGTAGATAGTAGAGTCAAATTCTTTGTATGCTGAAAATGTTGCAAATCACTATGAAAATCATAGTTTTCGTATTTTTTCATTGACATATTTGTCAATTATTGTATTTTTTGTTTCATTTGCTTTAAGGATATTTATGTCAAATATTTGTTCAGTCGGTGTTTCTATTGCATTGATTGCATCATCTATGGCACCCCATGTAGGTCCAGTAACATATCTATTTTTTTGTTCATTTTGTCTAAATGTTATTTCTAATGAAACATATGCAGATTGCCAACTTCGGTGATGTTGCTTGATCGTAGTCTCGTTGACCCAATACAGATAGTATAACATTAAGTGTTCTCTACAATAATTTTCAATGTCTTTATGTTTGTTATATCTCACGCATCGAATGACATATAGCTTATTTTCTTACTTGCATTTTTGTCCCTTGTTTGTATAACTAGATGCAAATTCTGCTAAACATATGGCATAAATGGCTATAGGTCGTAGAATATAATAGTTAATAATTGGTAGACACATAATGTCTTCAGAGTCATCTGGTTCTTTTTGCAAGTCTTTTTTTTCTTTTCAAAAACTATTGCACCTTCTTCTATAGGATATGTGTTAATGAAAATACATTTTCCTGACCTACAGTTTAGTGGAAGCGATTGCACAATGTGCATTGCTTGCTATGGAGACCTTTGTTGCATGTTTACTAAAACTTTCCCTAGACAATTAATAGTGTTCATGATATCAGATTTTGTTTTAAGGTGATTTTTGCATATGTTCTTAAAAGTTGATGTAAGTGTTTTATCTTCTTTTTTCATATAGGAACTACAGTGCATTACAGTGGCATATGAATCGATTACAAATTGGGAGTCAGTGTTTGCAGTGGAATGTGTCGAGCAAAGCTATTTGTCCAGGTGTCAGTTGGCTTTCTTTACAGGAGTAAAGTTGTGTGATTCAATGTAGATTGGATAACATGTATGTATTCATCATTTTTTAATCCAATGCCATGCAAGAAGTTATCAAATGTATCCTTTTCGTCATAATTGACATTGTTTATCATGTCAAATATTAGCTTTGCATTTGTTTTCGTTTTTGCACTATCAAATTCAAGAGGTTCAAGTATTGTTGTCGTTTTCATCGGAGGTATTGGGAAATTAAAATCTGTAATTGGAATTTTTATGTTTCCTACATCGTATTGTGTGGTGATGATGTTGGATGGTTCTAAGGTCTTTTGTTAGAACTGATGAATCAGTTGATAAGTATTTATCAACAAAATTTTCAACATCAATGTTTGTGTCTTTACCATAGATCAGCATTGATTTTATCCATAATAAACCACATTCATGCTCACTTCCTCTGTTTTGGAATTCCGTGACGTAGAAGTAGTCGATATTTTCTCCATAGTACCTATAATCATGAACTATTAACTAACGTAGAGCGTCCATTCTAGAAATATAGTAGTGCACAAGTTACAGGATCATTTCCTATTAATGAGTGTGGCTCATTTTCTTCTAAATCATTTTGGTTTCGCCTCGTAGTGTTTTTCCTTATATGTTTTAATGCATTCATTAAAGGCTCCCAAAGGTGATCTGTGCTACTAAAGGACATGAAAAAAGTAGGTGGACCTAGTTGCCAAATCATCGCATACTATTTTTTATGCATTTGTTGATGGTAGTTTGGCGAAGTGTGAATTGTTTTTAAGTCCATATAGCCAATGTCAGATTTCAAAATGCAATCCAAATTTGCTTTGGATTTGACATATTTTGCAAGTATTTTTCTTCATTCCAATTGACCTTTTCTAATTCTAATCCACATAATATTCAATATCTGGTTTATGATAATGTGAATTACTTTATAGAATAGGTTAGTTGTATGGTAAGCAAAGTCATGATTTTTATGTAGGACTTCCCATTGACAAATTTTTTGACATGTAAAGTTCTTCAACATATCATTTGGGCATTTGTTTCCATAGAATAATGATGGAAAACTCATTTCTTTTGAGTATTTATCTTGGAATATACCTAATGGAATATAGCATGCAACAGGTGCAATATTAATTTGTTTATTTAGAAGGTCATGGATAGTATGTGGATCAGTGAAACCATGAACCAATGTTTTTGTGATCGGTTGATCAATATCCTGATCATCATTTTCAATTTCTTTAATGTCAGATGTATTGTTGTATGCTTCTTGGTTTTCTATAAACACTTGTTTCCAGTTGTCGTCTATGTTAGCATTTTCTAATTTGTAAAGCGTTGTTTTGCATAATTGTTTTAATGCTTTCATGACTATGTGAACTCGAACCCGACCAAATGCATAGGCACTTTTGAATTTTAAATTCTTTTATAGCACAACTACCACAGTGTCAATGTCTTTTATGTTACGAGGTAATGCAGATTGAATTCTAGATATGTTATTTGGCACATTGATCACTCCTCCAATTAGACCTAGTTGTGGTATTATATGTCGATATCTCATTTCCTTTATTTCCAAAAATGGAAATTGTAATGCCACTAGTCTTTCTTCTAGTTCAGTAAGCTGCCTAAGTGTTGTAGTGCCTCTATTTCGTCTTATTTTTGCAGGAACTGCATATTTAGGAATTGTGTCATCTGAAAATGCTTTTTTGCAAAGTATACAAATGAAGCAACTATTATTTTTTACATTTTTAAATGTCAGTTTTTCAATTTCATGGGAACAGGCTAGTGGTTCGCTAATGTTCTTTGCATGTTTTTTTTGGCTCACTTGTTTCATTGGGAAAACATCTCTTCTAAAGAAAGCTCTTTCACATAATGAACAATGAAAGATAGGTGTATAATTTATATGTTCTCGATATTTTTGTTCAGATAACGATAATTCTGTTGACTTGTTTCTTGATCTTTTTCCTGATCTTGACTGACACAAATCTTCTACCACTAGTTGTTGTTTCATGTTGTTGTGGTGTATGCAAGTTTTATTTTATGTGTTTTTGAGTTTCTTAGAATAGTTTCTTTAACAAGATGTAAGGACAAGTTCTTTTTTTGCTTCTTTAGGCAAGAAGATGGTTTGAACTTGTGCGCAGTTAGTTGATTTATTAGTTTAGACTTGTTTGCACATTTTTTTTCAAACAATGCATTGATTCAAAGGTGGAATTATCGCTAGCGTTAATGCCAATTGAGACATGAGATGTTTTTGTGGATTGATGTTCTAAATATTCTAGAAGAAGTTGTTGTTTGCTTGTTGTTGTGTTATAGGCAAGTTTGATTTTCTGTGTTTTCAACTTCCTTCAAATAATGTCTTTAACAAGACGCAAAGATAGAGTTTTGTTGTCCTTGTTTAAGCTACGAGGTGCTTTGAACTGGGTTGCACCAAGATCGACTATTGTTTCAAGATCAACTATTGCTTCAGATGCTTTGGATTTGGTTGCACCAAGATCAACTATTGCTTCAGATGCTTTGAATTTGGTTGCACCAAGTTCAGTTATTATTTGATTTTCAATTTTGCCTTTTTATTGTAAGGGTTCATAGTAGACATGACCTGTACTTGTTTCAAATTGCAATATGTTCAAAGTTCTAAGTATTGTTTCTGAACTAGATATTTTCCTCAATATGGACATTGTAACTGCAGACCAAATGACAAGATCTATGTTTAGCATTTTGGCTAGCCAAGCAAAGACAAATAGATCACCTTCAATATTTCCTTTGTTATAGAGCAATGCTAATTGTTTTATGTATTCCTGCCAAGTAGTTATTGTTATGTACTTTTCTATACAACTAAAGTATATATGCTTTGTTATGCATGTATTTGCAAATGGGTCATTTTTAACAATTGCAAAATGTTTGTGCAATGATAAGTCTAAGGCATGGCACACTATATTCATTATCTAGAAGATAACAAATTGTTTCAAATGCACTCTCACTATATATGCTATTGAACATGGGCACCCTATCAAGGTTTGTCATGGTCCTAAATGTTTGATGTTCAAAGATAGATAGGTTAATTTGTTCATATGCCATGTTCGCTTGAAGCCAAAAGGTAGAATCCATGATAGGGTCTTTTTTGTGAAGCAACGGCTCAAAGTGGCCATTTATAGGATGCTCATCATGAAATAGTATGTCATAAGTATTGGTTGCTATTGTTGAATTAAAGTTAAAATACATTTTCATTTTTGTTTTGGACCAAATTCTAATTGGAATTTTCAACCAATTTGATAACCAATGTATGCAAAAAATGAACCCCCATAGTGCTTGAGATTCTAGAGGTATTTTAATCGAAGTTGATCTAGACATTTTTGCTAAATACAAATCACGACTATTGCTGTTGTGCATTTCTGTTAATGACTCTTCATGGAGCTCATTTTGATAAGACATAATTGCTTCCTTATCCTTTTCTGCTAAACATTTTCTAAAATACTAAATTGTTCCTTTTCTTAATTCTATTGATGTATATGTGCAATGTAGTAAAAGTTGTAAAATATCAAACACACAGTCTCCAATCGCATATGAGAAATTGTTTATTCGAAACAAGTTATTATTTTCTAATACAAATGCCGATTTCTGTTTTTTGAGATGATGTATACATGGCCATGCTTATACTTATACTTATTATGTCAATGGAACTGTAAATGCTAACATGTATATTGTGTACCTATTAAATTGTAGATGTCAGTGTCTACTAACCTATTGCAACCTATTCCAGTAAATCTTCAACAAGTGGCCAGTGAGCTATTTTAGTATAAAGACATGCAAAACCCAAAAATATGATTTATTAGTATATAAATCTAAGGACCATTGTTATATTTCTGATCTACATATTTATATTTCTTTGATTCCATCTGCATAAATTTTACATATGTTCCTTGCTTCAAGATTTCTAATAGTTAATTGCATCGGTATAAGTTTTATAAATGTTCCTTGCAAAAAAGATATACACACACTAAATATGAACTATGTATGAATATGAATCTCATCTAACATGACTAAGTTTTAGTCAAAGATCATAGATTAGATAGCGCTAAAGACCAATGACAATACTATTTTATTTTGAGAACCATAAACAAGGCAAACTTTGTCGAACATTTAGTTAAGAAAATGCCAACATTCTAAAATTATTGGGTCTGATGACATTGTATGATGTTCAGACCAATACATATAGTATTTGCTGGTTCAGAGCACTATTGGATTATCCAAATCATCGTCGTTGGTGTTATTGGATGAATATATATAACGAACTATAGTTCTCTGAACACAACATAAAATTCCTCTACTTCCTTGGACTTAAATCAACTTGGTATTTGTGCTTCTTGTATATGTTTACTCCAAAAGATAATATCCAAACAATCTAAAAACCGTTGGTACTAAATGAAACCCAATAAGGCGAGCTTATTTGTAACATATTACCTGTGCAAAAGAGGGACCAAAGTCTCTAGAGGCGGAGGACCAATAGTCTGTACATTTTATGGAAGACGAGAATTCCTAAAGCCTATTTCTATGTTCAATCAAGAAGCACCTTCTCCTATGAAACACTCATGTCATCATCTTTTGTTCAATATGAAATCTGTGCTCTTCTATGCCACCCAACCTCAGAGGAAGGCACCCAAACTTGTTGTCAATCTAAGCAATTATGAAGAAGCAAATGAAAAAACAAATCAAGATGGCAGATAGCACCTATGTGGTTATGATACTAGTGAATTCGGTAGCAGAACTTCTTTTGCTATCATGGTCATGATACCATTTGAAGTTTCTATGTACCCGTGAAGTATGAAGTGTGTCCGATCAGATAAATCATAAATTAGTATTGAGGTTGGATTGATTTTTATGTAGGTCTTTATGTTAGGCTTTGGACGTTATCACCTGGTCTTGGCTGCAAGAAGTTTAGGGCATGCCTAGTGAGAGTTGAACACGAGTTGTTTGTATGCCTCTCTGGAGGACATAAATTTACTATTTAGTAATATTATCTGCTTTAAAGAGCGTAATAACTAGAAAAGGATCACAAGAAACAGTGACATCCATTGTTGAATTATCACATTACCAACTCTGAAAGTTTTGAACTAATGTCAAAATAAGCATGTTCATCAAAAACATAAGCAGTGCCTTTTCATATAAAGACCCATAACGTTGAAATAGATACTGATATTTTAACTGAGAAAAACAAAAATGAAAAATCAATTTAGATGTAATTAGAACAACCAATCAATAAAGAATCATTTTTAACTTTTGTAAGCAGAGAAGAAACTGTGTGTTTGCATCGTTTCTTCTTTCTTGGCTCACTCTACAGAATAATGTACCCTGATTTGTAAATTCAACTGCCAAGTTTTTCAAAATCAAAAATTCAAGTGTCAAGTTTTCTAGGAAGTAGGCCATGTAACTTCTTGTTTCAAGTTGGCAACAAGTTCAAGATAAGAATGTCAATGAATATGCAAGGGATTAGGCTCAAGTTTAAAAGAAAGCAGTATAGCTAATATGAATATTAGTTTTGGCCACATCCAAAGAGCAACAAACAACGTGGCTGACTATTTTGTCCTGCAAAAGCTAAGAAGCAAGAGTTGTGGTAGTTGGTTATAAGTAGGGACCTAAGATAATCCAAAGCAAAAGTACCCCACCTCCTAAACTACCCAGACTAATTGCATGGAGCCCCACATTCAGCACTCATTCCAACCTTATAAATGGAAGGTCACGCTGCATTTATGATCAGGAGTCAATGCGAACCTGTTGGAAAGATCGGACTACCCCATTTACCTCATGTTTCACTCATAGCTCAAGGTGGCCTGGCTAAGGTGGCAAACTAGACTCTCACCCAAATATAGACACCCCTCTGAACTGTTTGCTTGATTTCATTCTGTCGGCCCCGAAATCGATCATGAGGAGAATCATGGAAGTGGGAACTCAACACCCAACGAGGTAAGGAAGGAAAAACCCACCACCGATCACGAAAGGAGGAAAACAAAGGCATCTAGAGATCACTACATGTTGACTTAGCCCTCCAGATTTTTGACCCTAGAAGGACGGCCAACAATGACTAAAACACCCTGGACAACACCTTGCGACCTATATGTGCTTAACAATTCATGTCCCAAAAGCAATCCTTAAAAGAAAAACCGACATTTCTGTCTTTGGCCCTCAAACTAGGCCAGCAAAAATGTTTAAAACCTTGAACTTGGACAACAAATTGTACCTCACAGAATTTGGGGTTAATGACTTGATGTGGGTGTTGCACTAAAGAGGCCACAAAGGTTTTAGGAACTCTTCGCTCCTCCAAATCAACTTTGTAAGAAAGTAATCAGGGGAAATTTTCAAGAGGGAGCGCAGCAATATTCAACACTCTCAAATAGTTACCCAAACATAGGCAGGTACAAGAATAAGGAAGATGATTAAAAAACTCAGTGCTTGTACTCATGTCATTATCTTTTGGTCAATATGAAATCTGTGTACTCTTCTATGACACCCAAGCTCAGAGGAAGGCACCCAAAATTGTTATCAATCTAAGAAATTATGAAGAAGCAAATGAAAAAACAAATCAAGATGGAAGATAGCACCTATGTGGTTATGATACTAGTGAAATCGGTAGCAGAACTTCTATTGCTATTATGGTCATGATACCATTTGAAGTTTCTATGTACCCATGAAGTATAAAGTGTACTGAGGTTGGAGTGATCTTTATGTAGGTCTTTATGTTAGGCTTTGGACATTATCACCTGATCTTGGCTGCAAGAAGTTTAGGGCATGCCTAGTGAGAGTTGAACTCGAGTTGTTTGTATGCCTCTCTGGAGGACATAAATTTACTATTTAGTAATATTCTTTGCTTTAAAGAGCGTAATAACTAGAAAAGGATCACAGGAAATAGTGACATCCATTGTTGAATTATCACATTACCAACTCGGAAAGTTTTGAACTAATGTCAAAATAAGCATGTTCATCAAAAACATAAGCAGTGTCTTTTCGTATAAAGACCCATAACATTGAAATAGATACTGATATATTTTAACTGAGAAAAACAAAAATGAAGCAATTTAGATGTAATTAGAACAACTAATCAATAAAGAATAACTTTTAACTTTTGTAAGCAGAGAAGAAACTGTGCGTTTGCATGGTTTCTTCTTTCTTGGCTCACTCTATAGAATAATGTACCCTGATTTGTAAATTCAACTGCCAAGTTTCTCAAAATCAAAAATTCAAGTGTCAAGTTTTCTAGGAAGTAGGCCACGTAACTTCTTGTTTCAAGTTGGTAAACAAGTTCAAGATAAGAATGCCAATGACTATGAAAGGGATTAGGTTCAAGTTTAAAAGAAAGCAGTATAGCTAATACGAATATTGTTTTTGGCCACATCCAAAGATGGTTATAAATAAGGACCTAAGATAATCCAAAGCAAAGGTACCCCACCTCCTAAACTACCCAGACTAATTACATGGAGCCCCACATTTAGCACTCATTCCAACCTTATAAATGGAAGGTCACATTTCATAACAGGAGTCAATTCGAACCTGTTGGAAAGATTGGACTACCCCATTTACCTCATGTTTCACTCACAGCTCAGGGTGGCCGCTGACTAAGGTGGCAAACCAGACCCTCACCCAAATATAGACACCCCTCTGAACCGTTTTCTTGATTTCATTCTTCCGGCCCCGAAATCGATCATGAAGATAATCATGGAAGTGGGAACTCAGCACCCAAGGAGGGCAGGAAGGAAAAACCCACCACCGATCACGAAAGGAGGAAAACAAAGGCATCTGGAGATCACTACATGTTGACTTGGCCCTCCAGATTTTTGAACCTAGAAGGACGTCCAACAATGCCTAAATACACCTTGCGACCTATATGTGCTTAACAATTCATGCCCCAAAAGCAGACCTTAAAACAAAAACTGACATTTCTGTCTTTGGCCCTCAAACTAGGCCAGCAAAAATGTTTAAAACCTGGAACTTGGACAACAAATTGTACCTCACAGAATTTGGGGTTAATGACTTGATGGGGGTGTTGCACTAAAGAGGCCAAAAAGGTTTTAGGACCTCTTCGCTCCCCCAAATAAACTTTGTAAAAAAGTAATCAGGGGAAATTTTCAAGAGTGAGAGCAGCAACATTCAACACTCTCTCAAATAGTTACCCAACAAAAGCAGGTACAAGAATAAGGAAGATGATTAAAAAAACTCAGTTCTTGTCATTCCCATCTTTTGTGACTTCACGAAGGGAGCAATCAGCGTGTGTGCAGTCCATTAGACAGGTACTCATATTACTTTGATAGTTTGCTGGAAAGGGTAGTTGGCGTAGATCATTTCAAGGGAACCCTAAAATTCAAGCCCTAGACGACGAAAAAATATTTCTGTGACTTGCCACAACCACCTTCATTGAATTGATGGAAGAAGACTTCCATGATAACCCGTTTTACTAGGTAGCAAGTGTTCTTGAACAGTTCTGTGTCGAACAGGAAAACTGTGCTCTAACAATAACCTTTACCTGGATCTTTATGAATTGATTCAAATTTCAACTCAGGAAACAGAGTTTGAGTTTTGGGTCAAATGGATTTGCGATCATGCACTATCAGGAAATGTATTGATGTGCAAACCAAAATCACCAAGCCATAGTTATACCGTAAAGTATTCACAGATGGAACTGGGTTGTTTGGCCCACTATCGAATCTGTGGTCTGGCTTAGGAAATTACGACATAATTATTGTTGAAACTGCTTAAACAAAGTAGTAGAAAAATTAGAAGGTGGACTAAATCTGGTCAGCACAGATAACTATGTTAGTCTTCGATCAAATATCCTAAGGTGACAATGGAGAAAAAGGAAAAGTATGAGCAAGAACACGGAAGTCAGAACTGTTGGTTTCCTGCAATGTGAATGAGCCAAGACCTGTTGGGACAAGCTACCCACTTCAGCGTTGCAGAAGAAAGCCCCTTGAGATATGGCGTAGAAAAGTCTTTTCTTTGATCGCACAAAGAAATTTAATCGACAACCCGGAAAGAAATTGATAAATTAAAATTTAGAAATATTAAATATATATTAATTATATTTTATAAAAGACACCATGAAACAAAAACGACCGTGGCCACCATTGTGAGATGCACCTCCATGCATTACACGTGCACTGCTGAATGTAAGAGTGCGTGATCAGTTATAAAACCAGTGATGGTGTCGTCATCTTGTTGTTGTTCTTCTCCCGGTGGTCGCCCAGAATTAAACCTCGATTCTCGAGCTGTTCTTCTAGCCCTCTGGGGGCCCGGATACTGGAAATCTTGGTGACGACCATGAAAGAAACTGTCCAGCACACAGCTCCGATCGGAGCTATACGCGATTAAAGCGTATCAGGACAAAACAAATTGAAACGTGCTGTGCTTTCAAGGGTTTCATTCGCGTAACTCGCTTTCAAGGGTTTCCTGCTGGTTCACTTCATTCCCTGCACCCCTCGCAGCATATAACCTCTACACGACAATTGGTATAAGCCCTACCACCTATCCTCTCTATCGTCCTGTATTTCGATATGACCCCGAGGAAAATAACTAGCGCCAAGTTCTACTCCTATTCCCACTCACCCCAGCTCCTGCATACCCTCTGATTAAGCAAACCTAACCAGCTTTTATTCGCCAGATACAAGTTACAACAGACAGATAGATGTGGCTAGGGTTGACTGTAAGAGAAAGAAAGGTCTCGAGGGCCTCTTGCATCGCTCGTTTGTAATGCTTGTTGGGATCAAGTTGGTTAGAACTGGCCAAATATTACAGATTTCAGACTAATGCAGCGAGATTATCACACCAGCCAACCCGGAATTGTAAGGATACAGCATGCCATTTACACAAACGAAAAAAAATTGAAATAGCCAAGGTGGGAAATTTTGATTATGTAGTTTTTAAGCTTGTTTGTTTGTGTAGAATTTGTATCAGACATATCATATTATGACAAAGATCTATATCAGATTATGATAAAGAATTGTACCGTTTTATTCAGCAATACAGCTATTGCTACAAAACATCATGACCAGCAACCGAACAAAACAACATGGATAGCAAAGGTTTTCAGATTTATAGCAATAGGATAGTATCAGGTTTCGCAAAACTCCAATGAAGCCTGACTGGTGGCAGGCTGCCATATAGGAATATTTTTTGATGTGGCGGAAGAAACCTGTAAACCAGAACAGGAAAACAGGCCCGGTGTATCAAAAGGGTAGAAATTTGTCATTGTGGCCTCAATCACTCAAGCCGCTTGTCCACAGATAAAGAGGTAAAATAACCTGTTTGACAACAAATCAGCAGCCCTGTTACACAATAAATCAGCAGATTAGCAGCACAAATGCAGATGGTCTCATAACAGTTAATTTCAACGCAACATTACTCCATTATCCCATAAATTTTCAAAAAAAAATCAACAAATCTCATTTCATTTTAAGCGGAAGTTTGATGGTCGACCTTGGGAAGAAGCCAAATAAAAACTCAAAACATATTATTGGTTAACATAAAACAGTCAAAGTGTTGAAAAGGCCAGGAAAAAGTGAAAAACCCATGTATAGCAAAAATTTGGTTAATTTGAATTTAAACATCTGTTTTTTTTAATGTCCGTATATTTTCCAAAACATTTTATATTTTCCAAAACATTTTATTACAATAATCCCTGTTAGCTTATGGCAAGGAATAATAATAGAAGTTTTTAAACTTCAATCACCTGTCACCTAATCAGTGTCTTTTTTTTTTCTTTTTCTTTTTAACTTCTGCATCTTGTTATTCAATGAGAATAAACGTAAAAAAATCATTGAATCACACATAGTTCCAATGAGAATAAACGTAAAAAATCATTGAATCACACATAGATGGAACTAGTCACCAGAAATTGACGAACTCAATCTCAACATAAAAATCAAAATCAATGTTCATATAAATCAAATTATCTACAGCGTATCAACAGAACATTTAACTAATAACTTTGGGCTCATTTAGATCAGAATACTTACAAGTTACCGTTATGAGTTTTGCTGCGCTTTGTGTTCGTGGTTGTCGGTCATCCAAAAGCCCTCTGAATAAGTCAACGTGTGGTTCAGGGAAATGAATAACATAATGGACCCACTCATCATATTGTGGAATCTCATTGTAGAATCTCAATACGTAAATTCACACAACTAAAATGCAATCTTTACCAAAATACTAGGTATTCAATTGTCATAAACCAAAGGAAATTATGGACTGTAATTTTGGCTACCCTTATAGCTTAGCTTTGTTGGTTCAATCCCCTGCCAAATCAAACAGAGTTTTTATAATTACGAGCTGGGAAATTTTGTATGTAAATTGAGCACGGGGAATGGAGCAATTAGGAAGAAGAGCAATAGATAGAGCTTTGATAATTTGAGGTTTCCGCGCTTCCTTTGGTCATACACCGACAGTTTCTCGCTACGGCTTTGTTCTTGTACAATACGAATTTCCATGTGAACAGCCCTAACATAGTTGCCAGCCATATGACAATAACCTAGGGCCTACGCCAATTTTCATCCATAGATATCTCATGTTTTGGATTGCTCGAGATTTTTAGTTTCTTGATAAATATGTCGAATAAACATATATATATATTGCCGAGCACCGCAGGATTGTTGGTAGAAATTATAGATACGAAGTCATATGCCGAATAAACATATATATATATATATATTGCCGATAACAATGGTCTGAAGTGGGCGCACAGCATATTCTTCCGGTCTCTTTCCCGTTTATGCGGTAACGGAGTGCCCTCCCGTGAACGTCGTGTCAGAAATTGCATTGCCTGCAAGGAACGGAGTTATCCTGCCAGAGATTTATAGGGTTGCATTATGGAGGTCGATGAAGTTGATTACATTGAAGACCCATTTGATGGAACTTTGATTTGGGCGGTTTCGCCACCTCAGCACGTCGAACCAAATGTCCCTGTCACAGCTGGCAATTCGAGGGTTAGGCTTTCCCCATATACCACCGACTATGCGAGCTTTTCTCCATTCTATTATAGTTTGGCATTTGAGGTGGCGGTTATACAAAACTAAGTGGAGTTAGGATTTTGGGTACACTAACACAAGAAATAGAAAGGCAACTTGGTCTGGGTCAGGGGATTTCTAAGGAAGGTATTACAGTTGAGGTTCTTAATTCTGTTAAATGTTTCTTAATTCTGTTAAATGTTATTTTCCTCAACCTTTTTTAAAGGGTTTATGGGGGAGGGTCTGAGTTCCATTAAACCTTGTATCATTATTCGTCCATGATTCCCCTGTGGTGATGGAAACTTGGAATTACACTCTCTAAGGAGTGGGTCTTTGTCTGCAGTCGGAGTCATTCCACCTAATCAACAAACATTGGGGCTTTAGGTAGATGCTCAATGGGGGTCAGTTTATTCACATGGATCGTCTTCACAGACCGATGGCTTCCATACATTACATGCCAATGTTGGAATACAGCGCATGTGGGACAAAGGGTTTCTATAGATGAGTGATAACCCTAAACAAAACAAGAAAATAAAGAGTACAGAGGTTTGAGAAAAGGATAGATCTCTGATTTTGGGAGACGAGCTTAGATTTGACGATGTGATGGACACCACTGAAAGAGTTCTAGTAGGAAGAGTTTGGTGGCTCGATTTAGGAAATGGGTGCAGGAAAATTGGGGCAAGAACCTAAGTCGTCTTCCAGAAATTCAGGTCCTGGTTCGCGAATGGTTCACACTCAAATTCAATAATGTTGAACAACTTTGTTGGATTAGCAATAGCCATTGGTACATTGAACAAGCTCCCATTCAGTTCAAGTGATGGTCTCCATTTTTTACCCAAAGAGGGAGCAGCTAGGGGTTGGGCCTATCTTTCTTAGATTAACGGGGCTCCCCATGCATCTATGGACTGAGGACATTTTTTGATGCATCGGCGATGATCTGGGCAATCTTTTAGAAAATGACAAATCATTCATGGAGACGGGTAATGACTTGCACCCCTATGTTACTCTCTTTGAACACTAGGGAGGGGTTAGTGGTTAGTCTCATTTTGAAGTATAAAGGATATACACACAATCAGAAGCTGGACTACGAGGGAGTTCCATTCCATTGTCGGTGTTTCCATGAAATAGGGCACATTTACAGGGATTGTCCTTTGCTTCATAAAAATCAAGAGACCTAGATGGGAAGGGAACTACTTAAAGTTGGAATATGGAGAGGTCTAAGGCTAGCAGGACTCCAGCTCAAGAGAATCCTAATGTGTTGCATGGTTGATCGGGCTCCCAGCAGATGGATGGCATATTTGGTCCATCAAGGGATCTAGTCGAGAGCGCTCCACAAGTAAATATAATGGTCGCCAACTCTATGCCTCTGATACCTGGTACCTCCTCTCCTCACCCTTGTCGTAATACTACATCCTTTAATCAGTCACTTTCACATCTATCTATTTCAAATATGGTCTCCATGTTAGGAAGGGTTTCACTATCACATATGGGGGTTGTCCAATGTCCAATTGAACCAGTCATTGTTTGTTACTCGTCTCCTAGTCTGTCCTTATCTATTTCTGAGTGTTCTACTCGCGACTCTCGTAGAGCTCCCCGATACAATCTAAGACCTAGATCTAGGGATAGGTCCTTGGATGATGGCCTGACGAATGCCAGTGGAGGTTTAGGACATATATCCCCATCAAAGATCCCCAGGGCCCATCGACATAGACAGTCTCATATATCCAAAGTCATTCATAAATCCAGCCAAGAAATTGTTGCAGGCCGACAAATCTCACTTGATAGGGTCCTTAAAGCACAACAAACCTTGGGCCATGTTAAAAATGAAGTTTCTATCATTTAATTGCAGGGGTCTGGCTAGTCACCCCAAAAAACTAGCCCTTAAATAGTTGCTTCGGGAGAATAGATTAGATGTGTTTTTCCTACAAGAGATGTTAGGAGACACTATGAACATAACATTTGTGTTGAATGCAATGCTAAGCAATTGGGAATTTTGTACATTAGATTCCAAAGGTAGATCAGGAGGTTTGGCATTAGGGATAAATTCTATCTCTCTAAAACTTTTGAACACTTGGGGATGTGATGGTATATTAGTTGTAGATGTTTTCTCTGAAGATCTTGACATGGAGATTAGGTTAGTCAACGTATACGGACCGTGTGGGAATAGGTTGGCATTTTGGAACAACTCAACGAACAAATCCTTTATGCAATCAAATAATATTGTGTTAGGCGGGGATCTAAATTTCTCACTGGGCATGTCTAAATTTTGAGGCTCCCACACACAACAGGATCATCTCTATGATTTTTTTGCTCATTGGATTGAACATAATCACCTTGTTGATATATGGTTGTCTAATATTTTACCCACCTAGAGGAACCGATGAACATGGGATCAAGCAGTTGCCCGTAGGTTAGATCGGTTTGTTATTAAAGAAGTATTTCTGGAAAATATCTCACTATTCAAGCAATGGGTTGGTTCTGGAGGTGCATCTAATCATTTCCCTATTTATTTGGAATTGTCAAGCAAGCCAGGAAACCCAAATCGCCCTTCAAGTTCAATGCCACATGGTTGAAGGAACAAGATTTTATACATATTGTTAGAAGTAACTAGAGACATGTGGAATCACAAGAGTAGGGATCAACAACAAGATGATTCGAAGACAACCTGAAGATGATCAAACAAAAAAAAATAAACTAGAGGAAATAGAAAAGGGAAAAAGACGAAGAAGATCTTAAGAATATCACTGAAGAAATCAAGTTATTGGAGGACCCTAGTGGGGGGGCGGGGGGGGTATGACAGCAATGAAGCAAAGTTGTGGTTGATCCATCTTGAACTAAAAAAGAAAAAATTACTCAAGGATGAAGAGGAGACATGGAGGCTTCAAATTCGAGTCATCTCGCTACAAGTAGGGGATGAAAATACAAAAAAATTCAACAATTTGCGAAGAGTAGAAGGGCCTTGATCCATGTGGATATTGGTGGCCACCTGCCAAGTCCACCTGGACTCCCACCATTGTCTTTCTCAGCATTTTCAGTTTCCTTAATTGTAGCACAACTTACTATTTTTAGCAGTTTTTCGGGTCCTGAACTTCCGGAGCTGTTTTGAGGCCCTAAACGACGTTTTTTGGGGAATCTGGGCAACACCGGTCCATAACACGGGTCCATGGAACATGGACCGGTGTTACCCATTCCAACAATGATAGTGCTCGAATAGATCTTTCTAATGAGCTATTGTACGCGTCAAACGGAGATGATATGCTAAAGTTACGACCCCGGGAAGTTGATGTACCAACTTACCCCCAAACGGGGCCACAGTTTGGCGTTTCATCTCCTAGGGTTAGGTTTTGGAATGTGAAGGGTTTTCCATTGTTTCTCAATAATAAATAGGCCTTCGAGCCTCATTGTAACACAGTTTTTGGAACGGTTCAGAGGCATGTAGCCGCACATCTCTTCTCAGAGATAAGCTACCATCGCCCTGGTTTATTTCCAATTCTAGTTGTAAGCATATTTCGGTATTTCCATTAGTGAAATGAAGTATTATTTCCGCTGCATCCCTTTATTTATGGTTATCGCATCTCTGTATTTATGGTTATCTCTGTAATCTATTGCGTTCCTGTTTAAATCCGGATCAATGTCATATCTTTTGAGAAGCTCACATAAGAAAATCTCTGATGCGATAATGCAATCAGAAATCGCAAATCGGAAGCTAAACAACGAAGCATCCTAAATGTATAGGCCAAATCGCCGATGCAATAATAAAATTGCGATCAGCCATTGCACATATCTTGAGACACATAATGAAGCCCTTTGGAAATCGCCGATGCGATATTATAAAGGAAAGTCCGCTATCCGATAAAAGATCGTTAAATGTATATTGGCAAGTTTTAAACTTTAAATCAATAATAAACAAAAAAGAAATAGATTTTCTAATTATCCTTCTTCCTTATTATACTACTTACCTTTATCATAATCGGGGCTACCAAAGGAAAACGTTAAGCTTGACCGATGAACCTCCTAATTTGCGATATGTCATTTATCGTTGATTGCTGATCGAGAAAAACAAACGATTTGTTTTAAAGGACCATCACGCATATGCACGATGCAAAGTAGAATTATTACATTTTATTATCACGATCAGAAGTTATGGATGTCATTAGTTTAGTAGTTAAGGTTGAGTCCTTTGAGGATTTCATCCATGGTAATACTTGATTAAATTTCGATTATCATGCTTGAATTACCATAACTCTTTTCATTCCACATTGGCTTTGAATGGGTTTATTTATATGTTACATTCTTTCATTCTTTGTGCAGAGAAATTCTGAGTTGATGAATCCAGAGAAAATGACGAAGAAGGTGAAGAAATCCAAAGCTCCTGTTGTAGCCAAAGAAGAACTAGCGAAGAAGGTTTTGATATCTGATACTACCTACCTCGGTCTAGGCCAAGCTTCATGGGAGAGTATCTACAATTTGCTGGAAGCAGAGGATCCTGAATAACACGAGGTTGAAGCAATAGCAGATGGCATGAGTAAATCAGATAATACTCTTAAGGAATTGGCTTGCTCATATCTTCATATAATAGTAGCTCGTGCCAAAGTTATACCCTATAATGACGTGGTTAGGTGGGTTATTGAGAGCATCAAAACCGTAGACAAAAATTTCTTCACAATTGATGGAAGAATGTTTGGGTCATTCAGAGCAGAAGACATTAGACAAACATACCATTCGGCTCAACCGGAGAGGTGTTATAACAAAGCGTTTTTGGATGCTTTTGTCAAGGAGAACACCATCGAATCCGACCGTATCAGACAATGAAGGCATTTTCCAACCAAGCACAAGCATGAAACAACAGGTATGTACTCCGTAGACTCGTTGGCCTCTCCTTATTGTTATATTGGTACAATGATGTGCAGACTCTTTGGAGTCCATGATTCTGCTAAATTTTCTATAGAGATGGTACCATTGATGGAGGCTGCAATAAATGGCTTTATCGTGGATTGGGGAACCATCTTGTTTGATAAATTGTCCAACTAGATACTTGAATATAGAGAAAGCAGGGTTCTGTATACCCGGGTGATACCCCCGTTTTGCATGACTGCCTACATTATGGACACTATCTGTTTTAATTCCGAATATCCCATTCTCTAATGGGAATGGAATCCGCAGGACCCCAACTCCATTCACCTCTATCATAAAAAACTATAGAAAGCCCATTACAAAAACCACCTGTATAGAATTTGTCATGGTTTTATCCTTCTCATGTTTTATGCCATATTCAATAGGCTTGCTCCTCGGTTATCCGAGGAAGTGTCAGTTGACCTAACTACAATTAGTAGTTGGTTTGGAGAAGAGAGTTTCACCTACATAAGACTTTTTGGCAGCCTTGCCAACCCTCATGTCCTTCCCCTGTATATCCTTGATAAACTACTGGCCAGAGAATTAGCACATCAAATAATAGTTGAAGGAATGTCAAGGACTCTTAGGGATTCTAAAAAGCACATGTGGCCGACATTTCCCCATTGATGTGGTGCTTTTACCCTGCATGATTTCAAAAATGCAGAGAAGGAAGCCGAGAAAATAAAGTTGTTAAGGCTCGCAACTATCCCAAAAAAGGCAATACGATCCTAGATTGGTTTCCTACAATGTTACTGCTCAGGCCAAAATTGCCAAATTTGATCATGAGAAGGATAGCTACGATGATTTCTTTGTTTCAGCAAAATTATTTTCTCAAGTCAAACATATAGTCAAAATCAAATTTGGAGCAGAAGGACTAGAGGAATTATATAAGCTCAGGGAACAAAGATTGGAAACCCTACCTCCAGACTTATTAAATACAACCTCTATGGTACAACCTCAAGGCCACAGTGAAGAGAAAATTACAGAGAAGACTCCCGAAATTGAAAAGATTCCTGAGAAGGAGAAGAAACTAGAAAGGGAGAAGAAGAAGGAAATAAGTATTGAACCCCTTGATATGGATATTAATATTGATCCAAAGTTAATCAAGGAATGGGAATAGTTTGATTCAATCATCAGTAACCCTAATAAAACCCAAGAGTTCACTACACCAGAAGTGGCTATAGTACTAAAACCAGAAGTCAACATACTTCCGATTGTAGGAACAAGTAGCCCACTCAAGTTTCAACAGGACATAGAGATCATTCCCGAAAATCCCACTGAGGAGAGTGTACAACAAATTGAAGAAATACCACCACTTGATGTCTTCTACAGTCCAAAGAATAGGGCTATAGTCAAAAGACAGAGGAAGAAGAGGAAAATTGATCAAAGTCCTCTTTTGACTCCTCAGTCAGAGATGATGAACGTGGTATGGAAAGCAGAGGTCAATCCCTTCGAGGATTTAACAAAACTATCACAATATGCAGGAGCTTACATAGTAGTGACAATGGATAAGGCCTCAAAGATCAGCCACCTGATGAAAGAAAAAGACCAAATAATCATCCAGTTGGAAGCACAATTGGTAGAACAAAAACAGAAGATAGATCAACTCAAGCATCAGTTGATAGAATAGAGGCAACAAAATAAACAATTGAAAGAGCAATTAAAATTGGAAAAGTAGAGCATTGATGAACAAACTCTCCATAAACAACAGGAGTTGTCTCAGGAGTTGAGCAGACCGCAGTTGTTGAGTGAGCAGGAGAAGAAATCAAATGACGAGAAAATCACAAAAATGAAAGATTAGATAGAATGGTTAAAAGTATATCCACAGGTAAATGAATCTAGAATAGAAGCCCTGGAAATGACCAAGGCTTTGTCCCGACCATTGGATATTCTATGTCATAATATATCATTGGCTGCCCCCTTATGTGATATCTCTGCATCTATGGTTGAAAAATCAGTGGATGCTAGGTTTGAATTAGATAAGGCAGATGAAATATTAAACAATTTTCTATCATGGAAAGATTCAAAAGAAGGAAAAGCTACCAATCTGCCAAAGATACAAGAATCACATAAGGAAATCATGTTTTCCAAATGGGAGTCTCAATTAATTAAAGATGAAAGAGCCACGTCCAGATGCAGAGCCACAACACATAATTTGGTTGAATTGATAAACAACAGTTTGCATATGTCTAATATAATTACAGATTGCTCTCTAGGTAAACTCCCAAAGGTAAAATTGTTGGAACAACATTGGAAACAAGTTCTGGCACAAAGGGAATAATTAATCTGAGGAATCCAAAGCCTAATATTGGAAACATTCTGGATTTTCCTTGTCAAACCACACAGTCAGCAAATGGAAATGAAGTGTCTCTCGGATGCGATCAACTGCATGGTCACCAAACTCTCTAATGCCACCTATATAGCTCATCTACACTCCAGGATGGGTCAGCCACCAAAAATTCAGCCTATGCTCACCATCTGTCAAATGCAATCACGGGAGAAGAAGATGATATAGTGAATCCATTTGACTACCATACTACTGCTATTTTCATGATAAGATCCCAGATTTATGTGTCTTTAGTTATACTAGTGCATAGCAATTTTCATTCATAGTTTGTTTTCATTATTAGTATTTAAAGACCCTTTCATTTTTTTAGAAATGGTCATCAATTTTATATTTAAACTTGACTCGGAAGTTACACTACTATACTTCTGATATATATTTTTTATAAAATACTGGACTAGAGTTCTGCATTTTGACAAAGAGGCTCTTATGAGATTTGCACTATTACATCTTTTGAAGGCATTCCCAAATTACAAGGCAGAATTTGAATTTTATTTACATCGAGAGAATCCAAACGCATATGGTACTATTATCTTTGCTTTTTTAATATTTCTTTATGTGAATGAGCATTTATCAACTTTGCTATTATTGATATGTATATATGTTTTTAAAAGAAATTCTTTAACTTATCACTTTTGAATGTTCCAGAATTGTTATATTTTGAATATATATATGTCAGTGATATGTTATAATAAATGCGATAATGCTTTTTAATATTATTTTTTTCAATTAATTAAACAAAGTAATCATCATATGAATGCATATTTCTATTTTATGAATAAGTCATATTTATGGTTATTTGTTAATAGAAACAATCAAGAATCGCGTTTTTAGAATAACACCTGGGATAGATTAATTATCTTTGTATATTTTTTCACTATAGAGTAATGCACTTATCACCTTCATTATACATTACAAGCCAATCACCCATCAACTCATATATCGCTGGGAAACTAGTCCCATTACATCCAGTCGGAGCCACCACACCAAACGAAAATGGAGTTGCATTAAGGTCTGGACCAGGTGGTTTTCCCCAATGTTGATGCAATGATTTTAGAGGCATCGACATTTTTGGCACCAGAAGGAGGGCATGAACTATGAATGGTGAGTAAATTCAAATCCATATCCCATTCCGTGAGCAAATCTCCCTCGACATCTCCCCCGACTTTTCCATCCCATTCTAAATCTCCAATTTTTAAGAGAGAAGTTGAGAAACCAACAACCAATGCTGAAAGCCTGAACATATCAAAAAAATCCACTCTTGAATCTCCCAAATTTCAGTCTTTAATTCATAAAATTCAAGGGTTCTCGTTCGTAATACATTCCTTCTCATCCTCTCATAAGATTACAGAGTGAAAAACTTGGTATTGAACCAACAAAATATCCTCTGCCTAAAAGGAAAAGAGCAAGGAAGACACCCGAAGAGTATAATAGTGAGACTTTTTCACCATCATCATCCATTTCATCCAACCCATTGCAAAGTCAACCATCCACTCCCTGACTTCATATTATTGTCCAACAAGGTACTGGAGCTTCAACATCTTCTGCCCAACCACTTGTAACTTCATTGTTGCTTTCCTCTGCCATTAGCTCAATAATGGCATAGAATCAACCACAACTGAGGCCATGTACAAATCTAGGGGTAGTAGCAATGCTTGCACCCTTGAGTCAATTTCCAGCACATCCCGAAAAATGGTTGCCAAAGTTTAACCGAGATATAGGCATACTAGCAGAAGAACACATAAACAACTTCATGTTGTCAATAAACTTAAATGGAGTGACAAAAGAAGATGTTGTTGTGAGGATTTTTACATATACCTTACAAGGAGCAACTAGATCATGGTATTATTCATTACTAGAAGGATCCATTACTAGTTGGAATGCTTTCCAAGAGCAGTTTTTGACTAAATTCAGAGATGATAGATCCACAACAACATTAATCAAAGATCTCTCCAATCTTAAAATAGAATCTAGAGAACCTATTAAAGGCTTCAACTTGCGATTTAATAAACTATTAAATAAAATTCCTGCTACATCTAAGCCGAGTGAAGAAGTTCGAAGTGAATGGTATATTTCTACCTTACCTTCAAATATAGCAATATTCGTTGATAGAGTTGCAAAGCCTACTTTAGCAAAGAATATGAAGGAAGCAATCGCCATTGAGAAATGTATAATCGCTTTAGAAAATAAAACTTCTCTTGAAGAGACAAAATCCAAAAAAGTTACTTTTAAGGATGATTCTAAAACGAAAGTGGCTAAAGATCCATATAACATGGAGGGTTTGCAAGAAGTTTTGAAAACTATGTCTAAAACAATGGTAGAAATAAAGAAAAAGGTAGTTGAAACCTCCACTAAAGATCCATTTGGGAATTTCAAAATATCTGAATCAAAACCACCTAATGCCATATCTAATGTAGAATCAGACCCAGATAATGATGAAGATGAAGACGTGGTTTTGTCATTCGAAGAAACAAAAGAAGATGTAGTAGAATGTCATGGAATGTAGGACTTCATTTTTCCCAATTCAGATACTAAAAGTGAACAAGAAGATTTCCGAGTAAGTACCAGGAATAAAGTAACTGCAGAGCCTATTCAACCAACTCAAAAGAAGAAAAATGTAAGTTCTACTACGAAGGATAAGGCTCACTTAAAGAAATCCACAACAGTGCCTACTCAAAATCAACCATCATCTTCCAATCCTCTCTCATCATCCAAGACATTGGTAGTTTCTGACTATATGGATTACAACATCATACAAGACATGAAAAAGAATAGACCAAATATTTCTTTGTTTGAACTTAGCAAGCTTACACATCAACAAAAATTGATACTCAAATTAAATGCAGTGCATTCTTCTCCTCTCTCAAATGATGTGTTATCCAAGGCAGGTAAAGAAACAGGTAAGAAACCATCTGATAGTGTAGAAGCTACTGATGTTGTGTTAATTAGAGATAGATCTAATTCTCATACTCTTCCTTTTCTCCTGACCTATGAAATCTACAATAGAAATCTGCACAATTTCTTAATACATTGAGGGGCTTCATCAGACATAATGCCAACATCAGTTTGCTCAAAATTGAACATTGAGCCCCAAAAATATGTAGTGCATATTGTTCAGTTGGATTGAACTAAGGTTCGGTTATTAGAAGAGATTAATTCAGTCACCATTAGGTTATCAACTGATCGTAGAGTTGTTCAGAGAATTGATATATTGATTGTTGACATCCCTGAGTTTTATGGGTTAATTCTAAGCAAGGATTGGTCTGAGAAACTCCATGGTTACATATCTACGGATTGGTCTCATATGTGGCTTCCCTATAAATGGAAACCAAATCAAATTAAGATCGATCGAGAGAAGCACATGACACATACTGTAATGGAGTTTGAGCAGGAAAATCAACCCATAGATTTTAATAATAACATTCTTGGGAATTACTCAGCCGAGTCATTCTTTGTAATTTTAATGCTCATTCATCACTTTTCTCTATCAATAGTTGCACAACAAAAATGGAAAATTTTTCTTATACAAATACATCAAGGTGTGTTTCTATCACTGAATAAATTGTAGATAAAACTATAGATAAGCCTGTATTTTGGTCTTTATATTTTGATGGGTCGAAATCTAATAATTGTGTAGGAGCAAGATGTATTTTAGCTAGTCCTGAGGGGGAAAAATATGCTATCATGTAGACTAAAATTTGAGTGTATGGATAAAACTACTGAATATGAGGCATTAGTTCAAGGATTGTACAAAGCAATAGGCCTGAAAGCGCAAAATCTAAAAGTATTCGATGACTCCAAGATTGTTATCAGGCAAGTAAAGAATACTATTCATTACATTTCCAGGCTCTCAAGCATTATCTGTCCTTGGTTCAAGACCTTATATCTCATTTTATAGAATTTAATATCTCTCCCATTCCTAGATCTCAGCACACAACTTATTTATTAGCCAATGTTGCTTCTAGGATCCTCCCATCAGAGGATTACAACCCTGATAGGTTTTCAATTGAATTGAATTTTAGACCATCGATTCCAAACAATGTCACCAATTGGCAGGTATTTAATCAGGACGTGGACATTTTAAATTTCTTAACCTATGAGAAATCCTATGACGATTAGATTATTGATGAGAGTGATCATGATCTTCAAATAAAGCAAAAACCTGAGGAGAATTCCATACCTAAATCAGTAGTCAAGCTTGAGGATATTTATGACATCAAGGATAGGTTTAAACAAGTTACTAATTCAAAAATTCAAAGTTCTACTTTGAAGTTTGAGTTAATAAATCTTGGCACTGAGGCCAAACCGCAAAATATTAATCTGGGATTAGGACTCACCTTAGAAGAAAGATTTGCCTTTATCAAACTCTTGAAGAGATACAAAAATGGTTTCGCTTAGAATTATGATGACCTAAAAACTTATGATACTTATATCATACAACTTATAATTCCAATGATTACTAAGGAGAAACCTGTGTAGCAGAAAACAAGGAAAATACATCTGAATCTAGATAGTCAAATCAAATATGAGTTAAACAAACTCTTGAAAGCTAAGATTATTTTGCCAGTTAGACATTCAAAGTGGGTTTCTATCTTAGTACCTGTTAGAAAAAAGAACGGTGACATTAGAGTTTTCATTGATTTAAGAAATCTTAATAAGGCTAGCCAAAAGGATAACTTCCCACTACCAACAATGGAACAAACTCTTCATTCCGTAGCTGGTTCCGAATTAATGTGTTTTCTGGATGGTTTTTTGGATATAATCAAATATTGGTACATCGAGATGATAGATTGATGACTACTTTCAAAAATAAGTCGGGCACATATGCCAACTAGAAAATGCCTTTCGATTTGATTAACGCTGGAGCTACCTTCCAGAGAGAAATGAATATAGCATTCAAGGGTTTGATTAATAAGTTAGTTGTTGTCTATTTGGATGACATTACTATTTTCTCCAAGAAAAGAGCAAATCATTTACATGATTTGAAGCAAATCTTTGAACTTTGCACGAGTTATGGGGTTTCATTAAATCCCAAGAAATCATTTTTTGCTCTTGATCAAGGTAAACTCTTGGGATTTATTGTGTCAAAAGATGGCATTTATATCGATCTAGAAAGGATCAAAGATATTTATAACATTCCTCTTCCACACAACAAAAATTCAATGCAATCATTCTTACTTCAAATAAATTTTGTAAAAGGATTTGTTCTATATTTTTCTCAGTTTATTTTACCATTACAGACTATGATTAAGAAAAATTCAGTGTTCAAATGGGGGCATAAATAAAAAGAAGCTTTTGATTTAATAAAAAAATATGATCATTAATGCTCCTGCATTAAACACTCCAAATTTTTCTAATCATTTTATTTTATATACTTTAGCAACTGATACTTGTTATGCCGCTTTGTTGACACAAATCAATGATCAAAACATTGAAGCACCCATATCCTTTTTCAGTTCAAATCTACAATGTGCAGAACTTAATTATTTTGAAGTGGGAAAGCAAGCCTTTGCTGTATTCAAATCTATTAAATACTTTAGTCCATTCCTCCTAAATAGTCATACAAAGGTAATAGTCCCATTCTTGGCATTTAGACAATTACTAGTACAAAGGGAAATGGGAGAGAAGACGGCCAACTGGGTTACAGCGTTACAAGAATACGATTTAGATAATAAACCAAGGGAACTTGTAAAAGGTCAAGTTTTTTGCAGGTTGTTAACATGATCTTCTAACATTCATGAACATGAAAGTTTGAACAATATTGAGGAAATCAATGAGATAAGTATCATTAACCTTGAATCTCCATATGTGGATTTATTATTTTATTTGAAAAATGGATATGATCCTTCTAATCTCTCTTACAAAAACAAACATGCCTTAATATTGAAAGAAAAACAATTCGAGATTATTGATGATGTGTTGTTCAGAAGGAATTATGATTCATTTTTGTTAAAATGCCTTGAAAAAATTAAAGCACAAAACGTCTTACAGGAATTACATGATGTTCCAACAGGTGGACATTTCAGAGGTGATACGACAGCTCACAAAATTATACATATTGGTTATTATTGGCCAACTTTATTAAAAGACACCCATGAATATGTAAGGAAATGTAGAACATGTCAAACTACGAGTAGAAGATACGGAAATCTAGCCTTTCCATTGTAACCAGTCAACATTGAACAACCAGATTTTTGAGAGATTCTTCAGCGTAAATCACATAAGAATTCATTTGTCGATGCGTTTCGAACCAACTAGTGTGGTTCTTATGTGATTTATGCTGAAGAATCTCTCAAAAATTTGATATGGATCATAGAAGCCTCAATTCTACAATTGAACAACCATTTAAATAATGGGGACTGGATATCATAGGAGATATTATTACACATTCCTCCAAGTAGCACAGATATATCCTTAAGGCCACATATTACTTTACGAACTGGGTAGAAGAAATTCCTTTGAAGGTAGCCAACTCTGAGGTAATTATTGAATTCATATATTAATTCATCATTACCAGGTTTTGCATACATAATTCTCTCATTTTTTATAATGCATCTTATTTTTTGGGAAATACCATACTTGAATTTGCTATTAAAAGAGGATTCAAATTGAAATATTTTGAAAAATACTATCCTCAGGGCAATGGCTTAGCAGAATAAAGCAACAAAAATATGATCAAAATCATTAAGATAATTGTTGACCTGAATCAAAAGAATTGGCACAAGTCTATGATAGTTGCATTATGGGCTGACCACATCACACAGAAGAACTCAATAAGCACTTATCCATTCAATTTAGTATATGGGAAAGAAGTTGTTATACCAACAAACTTTGCACTCCCATCCTTGGCCCTAGTGCAATTTATTGAAGAAAATCTCTCCTCTTCCATTCAATTAAGATATGATCAAATCCTTAAATTAGAAGAAGAAAGGGAAAAAGCTAGAATTACACATGAAAAACATCAACAGAGTATTAAATCTTCTTTTGATACAAATTCTACCAGCCCAAAATTTTTACAAATTGGTGAGCTTGTTGTGAAATGGAACACATCACACGAAGATAAAAGCAAATACACTAAATTTCAGAAGATGTGGCTAGGACCATTTCAAATCATCAAGAAGATAGGCCCATCAACATTCATATTGCAAGATCTATCAGGAAAGAGGGATTCTCTTCCTGTCAATGTGCTTATCTTCAAAAAATTCTTTAGTTAAGGAGTTAACTCCTTCTTACTTGTAAATATTCAATTTGCAGCTTTGTTTGTTTGAATTTCTATATTTAGGAAATAAGGTTGTGAATAGGCTTCCATTGACCTTTTTCTATTATGAAAGTTATTTAAAGAAAATAGTGTAAATACTTACTTTCGATAGATGGAAGCCTTTAAAGAAAAGATTGCAATTCTAGGAAGTTAGATAAAAACAAAACTCTGAAAACTTCTTTAAAATTTGTAAAGCCTTTACAAGCCTTGAAAATATTGTAAATCATTTCAAGCTTTAAAGAGCCATGCGAGGTTATTTATAAAAAGAAAAGATTTTTCCAAACTTAGCATCTACAACTCTTAAATTTTCATCCATATACTCTTAAGGAGTAAGTCATTCACCCCATCCACAAAGATTGTGATTTTTTAGAGTGTAATTCTAAAATATGTTTCAAATAAAAATATAAGAGGTCTCATTACAAGCCGACTTACCATGATCATAGGGAACTAATTAAACTGACATTACCAATACTGCATATCAAAACAGGGTAATGGCTTATAATTTTAAGACAAGGGGTCTCATCACGAGTTACCTTTTCCATTCAATTGCAACCAATGAATGGCATTGTCAATAGTTGGCCACCAAACCAAGACAATGGCTTTTTATATTTTATAAGAAATGAAATACAGGAAGAAAAAATATGTCTAAACATATCTTTTTGGATTAGCTCTTAAAAGTCATACTCTGACGAGACTATAAACATTTGCTGGCAACAGAGGCACTACATGTGACAATGGAGTAATCTTTAAAGTTAAGTTAGAGAATCCCCCTTCTTTATCTATACCAAGCAATCAAGGCTTGAATAAACCTAGAATGTTTTTATTTTTAAGATTGGAAAAGAAATTACAAAAATATTTTTCATTATATTCAGAGTTAATTTCTATCTAACTACTATTAGATTGTTTTCTTTATCCTAAAGGGTTTCCAAATTAAGAAAGTTATAAATATTGCATTACTTTCTTAGAGATAACTGATTCTCCCAGTGAATCGCCAATTGTTGTGTTGTACAACAACCCCCCCATTTAAATTTTTTTATCAAAAACTTTAAATACAAATGGGTCCTTTTCTAAGACTTAGTTAAATTCAATAATTCAACAATAATCACATGCTTGGATTTAGTCACATAGCACATGGAAATCCTTATCAAAAGGTCTGCTCCGATAGAAATAATATCCAAAACCTTTTGATAAAAAAATGTAATATAATATGTCATATCTTTTTGAGAAGCTCTCACAAGAAAATCTTTGATGCGATAATGCAATCGAAGATCGCAAATTGCGAGCGCAACAATGAAGCATTCTAATGGTCTATGCCAAATCGCCGATGCGATAATACAATCGTGGTTGGCAAAAGCACATATCATGAGACACATAACGAAGCCCTTTGGAAATTGCCGATGCAATATTATAAAGGAAAGTCCGTTATGTGATAAAATAAAGTTAAACATATATTGGTAGGTTTTAAACTTTAAATCAATAATAAACAAAAAAGAAATACATTCGCTGATTATCCTTCCACCTTATTATACTACTTACCTTTATCACAATTGGGGCTACCAAAGGAAAATGTTAAGCTTGACCGGTGAAACTCGTGATCTACGATATGCAATTTATCGTTGATCATTGATTGAGAAAACCAACTGATTTTTAAAGGACCATCATGCATATGTGTGATGTGACGTAGAATTATTATATTTAATTATCACGATCTGAAGTTATGGAGGTCATTAATTTAGAAGTTAAGGTTGAGTACTTTGAGGATTTCATCTATGGTAATAATTGATTGCATTTGGATTATCATGCTTGAATTACCATAACTCTTTTCATTTCACATTGGCTTCAAATGTGTTTATTTCTCTGTTACGCTCTTTCATTGTTTGTGCAGAGAAATTCTGAGTTGATGAATCCAGAGAAAATGATGAAGAAGGTGAAGAAACCCAAAGCTCCTTTTGTAGCCAAAGAAGAACCAGTGAAGAAGGTTTTGATATCTGATACTACCTACCTCGGTCTAGGCCAAGCTTCATGGGAGAGTATATACAATTTGCTGGAAGTAGAGGATCCTGAAGAACTCGAGGTTGAAGCAATAGCAGATGGCATGAGTAAATCAGAGAATACTCTTAAGGAATTGGCCTACTCATATCTTCATAGAATAGTAGCTCGCGCCAAAGTTCTACCATATAATGACATGGTCAGGTTGGTTATTGAGAGCATCACAACCATAGAGAGAACTTTCTTCACAAATGATGGAAGAATGTTTGGGTCATTCAGAGCAGAAGACATTAGACAAGTGTACCATTTTCCTCAACCGGAGAAGCATTATAACAAAGAATTTTTGGAGGCTTTATCCAAAGAAAACACCATCGAATCTGACCCTATCAAACAATTGAGACATTTTCCAACCAAGCACAAGCATGAAATAACGGGTATGTACTCCGTAGATTCGTTAGCCTCTTATTATTTTTATGTTGGTGCAATGATGTGTAGACTCTTTGGAGTTCATGATTCTGCTAAATTTTCTATAGAGATGGTACTATTAATGGAGGCTGCAATAAATGGCTTTATCATGGATTGAGGAACCATCCAATCTAATAAATTGGCCAACTAGATACTTGAATATAGAAAAAGCAGGGTTGTGTATGCCTGTGTGATACCCCCATTTTACATGACTGCCTACATTATGGACACTATCTATTTTAATTTTGAATATCCCATTCTCGGATGGAAATGGACTGCGCAGGACCCTAACCACATTCACCTCTATCATAAAGAACTGTGGAAAGCCCATTACAAAAACCACCTATATAGAATTTGTCATGGTTTTATCCTTCCCATTTATTATGCCATATTTAATAGGCTCCTCCTAGGTTATCTGAGGAAGTGTCAGTCGACCTAACTACAATTGGTAGTTGGTTTGGAGAAGAGAGTTTCACCTACATAAGACTTTTCGACAGCCTTGCCAACCCTTATGTCCTTCCCCTGTATATCCCTGATAAAATACTAGCCAGAGAATTAGCACATCAAATAACAGTTGAAGGAATGTCAAGGACTCTTAGGGATTCTAAAAAGCACATGTGGCCAAAATTTCCCCTTCGATACAGTGCTTTTACCCTGCATGATTTCAAACATGTAGAGAAGGAGGTCGAGAAAATAAAGTTGTTAAAGCTCACAACTATCGCAAAAAAGGTAGTATGATCCTAGATTGCTTTCCTACAATGTTACTTCTTAGGCCAAAATCGCCAAATTTGATCATGAGAAGGACAACTACAATAATTTGTTTGTTTCAACAGAAGTATTTTCTCAAGTCAAACATTTGGTCAAAATCAAATTGGGAGCAGAAGGACTAGAGAAATTCTATAATCTTAGGACACAAGGATTGGAAACCATACCTCTAGACTTATTAAATACAACCTCTATGGTACAAACTCAAGGCCACAGTGAGGAGAAAATTATTGAGAAGACTCCTGAAATTGAAAAGATTCCTGAGAAGGAGAAGACACTAGAAAGGGAGCAGAAGTAGGTAAGAAATAGTGAACCCCTTGATATGGATATTAATATTGATCCCAAGTTAATCAAGGAATGGGAATAGTTTGATTCAATCATCAGTAACCCCAATAAAACCCAAGAGTTCACTACACCAGAAGTGGTTATAGTACTAAAACCAAAAGTCAACACAGTTCCAATTGTAGGAACAAATGGCCCACCCAAGTTTCAACAAGACATGGAGATCATTCCCGAAAATTCCACTGAGGAGATTGTACTACAAATTGAATAAATACCACCACTTGATGTCTTCTACAGTCCAAAGCATAAGGCTATAGTCAAAAGATAGAGGAAGAAGAGGAAAACTGATCAAATTCCTCTTTTGATTCCTCAGGCAAAGATGATGAATATGGTATGGAAAGCATAGGTCAATCCCTTCGAGGATTTAACAAAATTGTCACAGTATGCAGGAGCTTACACAACAACGATAGTGGATAAGGCCTCAGAGGTCAATGAACTGATGAAAGAAAAATACCAAACAATCATCCAGGTGGAAGCACAATTGGAAGAACAAAAACAAAAATAGATCAGCTCAAGCTGTTTGATAGAACAAAGGCAGCAAAATGAACAATTGGGAGAGCAATTAAAATTGGAAAAGCAGAGGATTGATGAACAGACTCTCCATAAACAATAGGAGTTACCTTAGGAGTTGAGCAGACTGCAGTTGTTGAGTGAGCAGCAGAAGAAATGAAATGAAGAACAAATCACATAAATGAAAGGTCAGATAGAACGGTTCAAAGGATATCCACGGGTAAATGAATTTAGAACAGAAGCCCTAGAAATGACCAAGGCTTTGTCCCGACAATTGGATATTCTATGTCATAATATATCATTGGCCGCCCCCTTATGTGATATCTCTGCATCTATTGTTGAAAAACTAGTGGATGCTAGGCTTGAATTAGATAAGGTAGATGAAATATTAAACAATTTTCTATCATGGAAAGATTCAAAAGAAGGAAAAGCTACCAAGCTGCCAAGGATACAAGAACCACACAAGGAAATCTTGTTTTCCAAATGGGAGTCTCAATTAATGAAATCTGAAAGAGCCACATTCAGATGTAGAGCCACAACAAATAATCTAGTTGAATTGATAAACAATAGTTTGCATATGTCTAATCTAATTACAAATTGCTCTCCAGGTAAACTCCCAAAGGTAAAATTGTTGGAACAACATTGGAAACAATATCTGGCATAAAGGGAATAATTAATTGGAGGAATCCAAAGCCTAAGATGGGAAACATTATGGCTTTTCCTTGTCAAACCACACAATCAGTAGATGGTAATGAAGTGTCTCTCAGATGCGATCAACTACATGGTCACCAAACTCTCTGATGCCACCTATACAATTCCGCTACACTCCAGGATGAGTCAGCCACCAGAAATTCAGCCTATGCTCACCATCTTTCAACTGCAATCACAGGAGAAGAAGAGGATACAGTAAATCCATTTGACGGCCACAGTACTGCTATTTTCATGATAAAATCCTAGATTTATGTGTCTTTAGTTACACTATCACATAACGATTTTCATTCATAGTTGGTTTTCATTATTAGTATTTAAAGACCCTTTCATGTTTTTAGAAAGGGTCCTCAATTTTGTACTTGAACATAACCCGGAAGTTACACTACTGTACTTCTGATATATATTTTTTATAAAAGACTGGACTAGAGTTCTTCATTTTGACAAAGAGGCTCTTATGAGATTTGCACTATTGCATCTTTTGAAGGCATTCCTAAATTACAAGGCAAAATTTAAATGTTCTTTACATCGGGAGAATCCAAATGCATATGGTACTATTATCTTTGCTTTTTTATTATTTCTCCATGTGAATGAGCATTTATCAACTTTGCTATTATTGATATGTATATATGTTTTTAAAAGCAATTCTTTAACTTATCACTTTTGAATGTTCCAGAATTGTTATCTTTTGAATATAGATATGCCAGTGATATATTATAATCAATGTGATAATGATTTTTATTATTACTTTGTTTAATTAATTAAAAAAAGTAATCATCATATGAATGCATATTTCTATTTTATGAATAAGTCATCTTTATGGTTATTTGTTAATAGAAACAATAAAAAATCATGTTTTTAGAAGAACATCTGGGATATATTAGTTATCTTTGTGTATCTTTGCACTGTAGAGTAATGCACTTATCACCCTCATTATACATTACAAACCAATCTCCCATCAAGTCATATATCACTGGGAAATTGGTCCCGTTACATCCTGTCGGAGCCACCACACCAAATGGAAAAGGAGTTGCATTAAGGTCTGGACCAGGTGATTTTCCCCAATGTTGATGCAGGGATTTTAGAGGCATCAACATTTTTGTCGCTAGAAGGAGGGCATGAATTATGAATGGTGAGTAAATTCAAATCCATAGCCCATTCCATGAGTAAATCTTCGTCAACATATTCCCCGACTTCTCCCTCCCATTCTAAATATCCAATTTTTAAGAGAAAATTTGAGAAACCAATAGCCATTGCTGAAAGCCTGAACATAACAGAAAAATCCACTCTTGAATCTCCTAAATTTCAGTCTTTAATTCATAAACTTCAAGGGTTCTCGATATCACTAGAGAAGTCTGAGTTATCTAAAGGCAGTGTAACTTCGCAATACATTCTTTCTCATCCTCTCATAAGATTACAGAGTAAAAACTTGGTATTGAACCAACAGAATTTCCTCCGCCTAAAAGGAAAAGAGCAAGGAAGACACCCGAAGAGTCTGATAGTGAGACTCTTTCACCATCATCATCCATTTCATCCAACCCATTGCAAAGTCAACCATCCACTCCCCAACTTCATATTATTGTCCAACAGGGTACTGGAGCTTCAACATCTTCTTCCCAACCACCTGTAACTTCATCGTCACTTTCCTATGCTATTAGTTGAACAATGGCACAGAATCAACCACAACCGAGGGCATGTACAAATCTAGGGTAGTCGCAATGCCTGCACCCTTGAGTCAATTTCCAGCACATCCCAAAAAATTGTTACCAAAGTTTAACCCAGATATAGACATATTAGTAGAGGAACACATAAACAACTTCATGTTGTCAATAAACTTAAATCGAGTGACAAAAGAAGATGTTGTGAGGCTTCTTCCATATACCTTACAAGGAGAAGCTGGATCATGAAATTTTTCGTTACTAGCAGGATCCATTACTAGTTGGAATGCTTTCCAAGAGCATTTTTTGAATAAATTTGGAGATGATAGATCCACAACAACATTAATCAAAGATCTCTCCAATCTTAAATAGAATCTAGAGAACCTATTAAATATTTCAACTCATGATTTAATAAACTCTTAAATAAAATTCCTACTACATCTATTCCCAGTGAAGAAGTTTGCAACGAATGGTATATTTCTACCTTACCTTTGAATATAGAAATCTTCGTTGATAGAGCTGCAAAGCCTACTTTAGCAGAGAATATGAAAGAAGCAATCGCCATTGAGAAATGTATAATTTCTTTAGAAAAGAAAAATGCTCTTGAGGAGAGAAAATCCAAAAAAGTTACTTTTAAGGATGATTCTAAAAAGAAAGTGGCTAAAGATCCATATGATATGGAGGGTTTGAAAAAAGTTTTAAAAACCATGTCTAACGAAATGGTAGAAATAAAGAAATAGGTAGCTGAAACCTCCACTAAAAATCCATTTAGGAATTTCAAAAGATCTGAATCAAAACCACCTAATGCCATATCTAATGTATAATTAGACCCGGATAATGATGATAATGAAGACACAATTTTGTCATCCAAAGAAACAAAAGAAGAATAGGTAGTAGAATGTCATGGTATGTGGGACTTCATTTTGCCCAATTTAGATACTGAAAGTGAACAGGAAGCTTTCCCAGTAAGTACTAGGAGTAAAGTAGCTACAGAGCCTATTCAACCAACTCAAAAGAAGAAAAATGTAAGTCCTACTACAAAGGATAAGGCTCACTTAAAGAAATCCACAACAGTGCCTACTCAAAATCAACCATCATCTTCCAATCCTCTCTCATCATCCAAGACATTGGTAGTTTCTGACTATATGGATTACAGCATCATACAAGACATGAAGAAGGCTAGAACAAATGTTTCTTTGTTTGAACTTAGCAAGCTTAAACATCAACAGAAATTGATACTTAAAGAATTAAATGCAGTACCTTCTTCTCCTCTTCCAAATGTTGTACTATCCAAGGCAGCTACATCTGATAGTGTAGAAGCTACTGATGTTGTGTTAATCAGAGATAGATCTAATTCTCATCCTCCTCCTTTTCTCCTGACCTATGAAATCTACAATAGAAATCTGCACATTTTCTTAATAGATTTAGGGGCTTCATCAAACATAATGCCAACATCAGTTTTTTCAAAATTGAACATTGAGCCCCAGAAATCTGCAGTACATATTGTTCAGTTGGATCGAACTAAGGTTTAGGTATTAGGAGAGATTAACTTAGTCACCATTAGGTTATCAACTGATCCTAGAGTTGTTCAGAGAATTGATATATTGATTGCTGACATCCCTGAGTTTTATGGGTTAATTCTAAGTAGGGATTGGTCTGAGAAACTCCATGGTTACATTTGTACTAATTGGTCTCATATGTGACTTCCCTATAAATGGAAACCAAATCAAATTAAGATTGATTGGGAGAAGCACATGACACATACTGTAATGGAGTTTGAGCAGGAAAATCAGCCCATAGCTTTTAATAATAACATTCTTGGGAATTACTCAGCAGAATCATTATTTGGTAATTTTAATGCTCATTCATCACCTTTCCCTGTCAATAGTTGCACATCAAAAATAGAAAAATTTTCTTATATAGATACATCAAGGTGTGTTTCTATCGCTGAATAAATTATAGATAAAACTATACATAAGCCTGTATTTTGGTCTTTATATTTTGATGGGTCGAAATCTAATGACGGTGTAGGAGTAGGATGTATTTTAGTTAGTCCTGAGGAGGAAAAACTATGCTATCATGTAGACTAGAATTTGAGTGTACAGATAAAACTACTAAATATGAGGCATTAATTCAAGAATTGTACAAAGCAATAGGCCTGAAAGTGCAAAATCTAAAAGTATTTAGTGACTCTGAGATTGCTATCAAGAAAGTAAGGAATACTATTCATTGCCTTTCTGGACATCTCAAGCATTATCAATCCTTGGTTCAAGACCTTATATCTCATTTTCTAGCCTTTAATACCTCTCCCATTCCTAGATCTCAGCACACAATAGCTGATTTATTAGCCAATATTGCTTCTAAGCTCCTCCGATTCGAGGATTAAAAGTCTGATAGTTTTCAATTGAATTGATTTTTAGACCATTGGTTCTAGACAATGTCACCAATTGGTGGGTATTTAATCATGACACAAACATTTTAAATTTCTTAACCTCTGAGAAATCCTATGATGATCAGATTATTGATGAGAGTGATCATGATCTTCAAATAAAGTAGAAACCTAAGGAGAATTCCATACCTGAATCAGTAGTCAAGCTTGACGATATTTATGACATCAAGGATAGGTTTAAACAAGTTACTAATTCAAAACTTGAAAGTTCTACTTTGAGGTTTGAGTTAATAAATCTTGGCATTGAGGCCAAACCACAAAATATTAATCTGGGATTAGGACTCACCTTAGAAGAAAGATTTTCCTTTATCAGACTATTGAAGAGACACAAAAATGTTTTTGCTTAAAATTATGATGACCTAAGAACATATGATACTTGCATCATACAGTGTACAATTCCAATGATTACTGAGAAGAAACTTGTGCAGCAGAAACTGAGGAAAATAAATCTGAATCTAGATAGTCAGATCAAAGTGAGTTAAACAAACTCTTGAAGGCTAAGATTATTTTTCCAGTTGGACATTCAAAATGGGTTTCTAACTTAGTACTTGTTAAAAAAAGAACAGTGACATTAGAATTTGCATTGATTTCAGAAATGTTAATAAGGCTAGCCAAAAGGATAACCTCCCACTACCAACAATGGAACAAACTCTTCATTCTGTAGCTAGTTCCGAATTAATCAAATATTGGTACATCCAGATGATAGATTGATGACTACTTTCAGAACTAAGTTGGGCACATATGCCTACCATAAAATGCCTTTCAATTTGATTAATGCTCGAGATACCTTCCAGAGAGCAATGGATATAACATTCAAGGGTTTGATTAAGAAGTCAGTTGTTTTCTATTTGGATGACATTACTATTTTTTCCAAGAAAAGAGCAAATCATTTACATGATTTGAAGAAAATCTTTGAACATTGTACGAGGTATGGGATTTCATTAAATCCTAAGAAATCATTTTTTGCTCTTGATCAAGGTAAATTCTTGGGATTTATTGTGTCAAAATATGGTATTTATATCGATCTGGAAAGGATCAAGGAGATTTTTAATATTCGTCTTCCACACAATAAAAAATCAATGCAATCATTCTCAGGTCAAATACATTTTGTAAAAAGATTTTGATTCAGACTTAAACAGGAATGTAACAAATTACAGAGATAACCATAAACACAGATATGCAACGGAAATAATACTTCATTTCATTACTGTAAAATACTGAAATATGCTTACAAACAGTGATGGAAATAAACCAGCTAGCGCGATGGTAGCTTATCTTTGAGAAGAGATGTGGTGGCTACATGTCTCTGAATTGTGTTACAATGAGGCTTGTAGGCCTATTTATTGTTGAGAAATAATGGAAAACCCTTACCATTCCAAAACCTAACCCTAGAAGATGAAACGCCAAATTGTGGGCCCCGTTTGGGTAAATTGGTACATCAACTTCCCAGGCTCATAACTTTGGCATATGATCTTTGTTTGACGCGTACAATAGATCGCTAGAAAGATCTATTCGAACACGACCACTTTGGGAAGGGAAACATCAGTCCATGGTCCCATGTTGCCCCCATATTTCCGAAAAAACGTCCTTTAGGGCTTCAAAATGGCTCTGGAAGTTTAGGACCCCAAAAATTGCTAAAAATAGTAAGTTGTGCTACAATTGAGGAAACTAAAAATGTTGAGAGAAAAAATGATGGGGGTCCAGGTGGACTTGGTAGGTGGCCAACAATATCCACCTAGATCATTCCTCCCCCCTTAGGAAGCAATGGTCCTCATTGTGTTGAGTTCCTCCATAAGATGAGGAAACTTTTGCTGAACTTGGTCCCTGGTGAGCCACTTGCCCTGGTGAAGGAGTTGGCCTACTTTGAGAACTCGATACAGTTGGTTATTCTGTTGGAGAGCTTTCTTGATCTGTGTGTCCATGATCCGATTAGTTGCAGCTTGTTCCATGCAACCTTGATTTAATTTTGTGGGTGTAAGTTGTTCTGCAATGTTGGATGTGTCTAGCAATGGTGGAAAGTATGGCCGAAGGCGGTCCGCATTGAACACTGCGTGAAGGCCAAGGAATGGGGGAATGTTGAGCTCAAATGCATTATATCCCACAACCTTAGTAATATATGTAAGGGCCATATCAGAGTGGTCTCAGTTTCTAATAGGCTCTCGTAAGGCGTTCCTTTCACAAGTGCAATCAGACTTTGTCGCCCACCTGAAACTTGTGCAGCACCCAATGTTCGTCATGTCACTGCTTGTACTTGGCAATTGATTTCTCCAAAATGTCATGGACCTGCTGGAAAATATGTTGGATGTGCTCAATGAAGTTGGTTGCCTCATCTATTTCGGACTGAACATGAGCCAAATCTATGTGAGTAGCTGAAAGTGGCATGGCCACATCAATGTGGCATAGCGGCTGGAATCCCAAGCCCACCTGAAAAGGCCTATGGCCAGTCAAGCAGTGAAGAGCTCGGTTGTAGTTGAATTGAACATAGGGGAGGCTCTCGTCCCATGTGCGGATATTCTTCCAAGCTCTGATACCAATGATCCAGCTAGATATTGGTGGCCACTTTCCAAGTCCACATGGACCCCCACCATTGTTTCTCTCACCATTTTCAGTTTCCTTAATTGTAGCACAACTTACTATTTTTAGCAGTTTTTGGGGTCCTGAACTTCCAACGCTGTTTTGAGGACTTAAACAACGTTTTTTGGGAAATCTGGGGGCAACATGGGTCCATGGATTGTTATTTTCCAAACTGGTAGTGCTTGGATAGATCTTTCTAACTAGCTATTGTACGCGTCAAATGGAGATCGTATGCCAAAGTTACGACCCCGGGAAGTTGATGTACCAATTTATCCAAACGGGGCACACAGTTTCGCGTTTCATCTTTTAGGGTTAGTTTTTGGAATGTTAATGGTTTCCATTGTTTCTCAACAATAAATAGGCCTTCAAGCCTCATTGTAACACAGTTCAAAGACATGTAGCCACTGTTAGCCTCCTGCTCATAGAAGTTATTCATCTTTCATGATTGACATTTTTACATGCTAAATATGTCATGCTCTGCAGGCTGCAATGTGCCATATTTGATACTCAGGCCAAGGAAGTGTCCATGAGGGTCTGCCAGCCTAAATGCCTTTGCTGTATTCCAAATTTTGAGGATTTATTCCATTTTTGAATAATTTCCAATTAAAGGGAGATCCAAACAGCTTAATCTTGGTCTCCCTAGGTTTCAATTTTCTGTTGTAGAATATAGAGAATCATTATCTGTCCAAACAGCTTAATCTGGGTGGATTCTTAGATAGGTAGAGAAGCAAGGGTGCTGAACAACTTAATCTGAGCCCCTGGATGGAATAAGTGTAGATGTAGATAGGAAGATAGTAAATAAAGGAAAAAGTTTAAAAATTGGGTTTGCTAGTCCAAATGCACCCAAACCAAAAGAAGAAAAAATGCTAGGTAAAGTAGGCTGGGTAAGTAGTTCTGTGGTTGGGGAAATCAAGCTATGTGAGCCATTTCATATTTCCAAGTGTCATATCTATCCAGATCATAGTTTGGTGGCACTTTCTCATGTTGATCAGATCATGCAAGGCATCTTTAACTCCCCTCTCTTCTTATTTCCCAAACTCATTCACTAACATCCCCTCAAGGACCTTGGGATCTCCCCAAAAGTCCATTTTTCATTTCATTTTTGCTTAAAAGCCAAGTTGACATCTGAGATTGGCTTAGTGAAAAGAAGCCACATTTCTTGTGTAAAAATAATCTTTGCACAAATCCATCATTCCCCTTACATTTCCACTCCACCAAGTCATACTAACTCCTGACTTTATTATTTAGCTCCCCAAGTGTTTCCTTTATCCCCTACTATGTGAAAACTATATAAAAAACCCAAAAATATTTAATATCCCACCCCATGGCAACTATAGCCTAATAAACAAATTCAGGGAAATACCAGGTCTATCTGGGGCCTTGGTATTAGCCCTTCTGCGTTCATTTCCCCTGGGATTTATTTTTAACCTCTGGTTAAATAAATAACAATGCCACATCACACCCCCCGCATGCATAACCTTTGGATTTCATTGATATTTGGTCAGTGAATAACCATAACCCCGAGCGCGCATTTAACCCGTAAAACCTAAAGTCCAAAACCCACCACCGCTGCGAATAATCAAACGTTTATCGTGCGTGCTTGTTAATTAAACTCTGATCATCTTCCACTCCCGTCCACCATCGGATCGTCTCTCCCAGATCTGACGGTGCTCGTGCATATCGGGCGCCCTTACGTGATGGCACAATAGTGCCGATGGTCGACGGTTTCACCGTCATACACCGGGACACTTGGCGGCCTTTCATTGCGTCGGGCTGCCCCTGACAGATACCACCCCCGTACCAAAAGCGGTCCGACGCAATCTGCTTACTGCCCTCCCCTGTTTCCACTTCACCGCATGACGATGCCGCAACCTCGCCGGCCACTGTGCTGCGTCACCCTGCTACATCACCCTACTGCGTCACCCTGCCACGTCACCCTGCTGACGTCATCATCCATACTGGGTCCCATTGTTGATGTCATTCGCCGTACCGCTGACATCATCCGCCGAAAGGAAAACGCGCAAGAGCGAAATCGAGGCTTCGGAGGCCCGAAATCAAATGGGGAATCTTTTTGCTCAGTGACTGTTTTTGTCGCGAAAGGGCAGAAAAGGGGCGATTTAATAGTTTTTACCACATCAGAGAGAGGAAGAAGCCCCGATTCAATCAGAGAGTATCAGTGAAGCGGCAGAGAGTATCAGATCGACCATATCAGAGCCGGAAAAGCATTAAAGACCATCCAAACCAAGTCAATGCATACCACGACAGAGTCACAGGCCATTAAAACCAAATCATAACAAATTAAATGGGAATCACAGTCACCTAAGAGTAGCAAAACCGACTAAGAGGTGCAGGTGAGAAGTGAAAGGCACAGCAACTGCAGATTGGACAAGCAGAGCTGCCATAGGACGACAGATAGCTGCATTTTGAAACAGCTTCCCCCAGCACATCATTAGATAGATATTTTCATTACTTATAAGACAAGTTAGGTTAACTGCATTTATTTCTTGAAAAAAGATCTTCTAATAGATCTTTGTTATAGATTTTTTGCCTATAAATACAACTGTAAACAATGTAATAAGGGTTGGTGGGTTGCTTGGTTGATCTCTCATTCTAAAATCTGCACTGTAAATATTTAAGAACTTCTGTAATCAAAGATTGTTGGAATACTTGCATCTGAAATGGCTGGTTGTGCTTTCAATGGCTGAAGAGATTGGTATGGAATTCTCGTGCTTGCTCATGGTTCAATAAGTTGTCCCTCCCTTTGTTTATCAGTTTATACATAGTTGTATCAAATATATATCATAATCTAAGTTGCAGGAAAAAAGAATAGACCAGAATTGGTTTTCATGCCCTCTGTGCTCAATTCTTGCAACTTTCCATGTTTTCCTCTGAAACAGTGATGAATATGCATTCTTAATTGCGCTTGTTTAAGCTGTTCCTTTCACATATGAATGTTGTCTGGGAATTCTTCATTGCTCCCAGATATCACTCATCCACTTTCCCTCTTTGGCTGGATGAGAGATCCTTAATTGCCTCTCATTCCCTAACTTCCATTTCACTCTTGTTCTAGCATAAAATAATTGTGCCATGTGTGGCTATCCTGCTCCATATTACCCTCTTCTACCAGAGAAAAAACACACCTCAGTTCACAGACACGACTCCATGCCCAATGGTTTGAACTTCTTACTCTTTGCATGTCAACTCAGTTTGAATAAGATCAACCACCCCATCAATCAAAATAAAATCAAAACATGTGCCTCATATCTAGCCTAAAATCACCCCTTAAACAAAGTTAAAATCCTGAAGAGAGAGCCCTCTCTGACTGTTGGTAGGCTAGGACCTGCAGTCCAAAGACTGGTTTGTGGTTACCTCGGCCGTATTCCATTGGGAGTCAAAGGGAACAACCTGAGTGATAACATAATGGCGACTCCACTAGGGAAAATCATTTGTTCATTACTGTAAATCCCCACTTTTGATTAATTTTCCTTTCTAATAAATCTTAAAATTATTTTGAAAAATCACAAAAAATCACAAAAATCTCAAAAATAAAAATAAAAATACTTTGCTTCTTGTTGCATATTAAGTCCTGATCTATGTGGTGGGCAGAGATCAAGCCCTTCAAAGTTCATTTACTTATCCACCTGGTGACTCCACATAATCCCCATAATAAAGACTCCACTGGAGAAATGAACCCAAGAGAAATATATGAGCAGATCGGGCTGTTGACCTGGACTACTATCCAACAGGTCATGTTCTTTTTCTTCCAAATTTTTTTGCTATGTATATTGTATTTTAAAAATGATTTTAAATTAGATTTTCATGACTTTCCCTTTGAAAATATTGTTGAAAGGCCTCCTTGCACATTACAACAGCAGCCTTTAAAAGCTATTGAGAATCATCATACAACTAAGGAGGAAACAAATATCAAAGCAAATCAGGCTATCCTTGTTCATATTGAGCCCATTCAGCCAATTCTTGTACATACTCCCGTGCCTCGTAAAGTTCCTGACAGGTATAAGCCTCTTGTGTTGCCTCCTGTGCTTAATCCTCTGCCCAAATATCATCTTGTCTATCTCCCAAGATTTGATGGAGAGAATGGTATTACTGCCCAAAAGCATATCCAAGCCTTTGAAGATTATCTTAATATATTTGAAGTAGAGGAGGAGGATGTTAGCATCAGGTTGTTTGCCCTTTCTTTGCAAAGCGAAGTTAGGACTTGGCTTAAAGCCTTTCTTGAGGCTAGCATCTCGAATCTTTAGCAGTTTTCCAAGCTCTTCCTTGATAGATGGACGATCAAACTTAATTTCCTCTTGCTCATTGAAGAATATAATCAGTTAAAAAGAAATCCAAGTGAATCTATTCAACAGTTTCATGATTGATTCAATCAAGTTTATCATGCTCTGCCTTTGAATATTAGACCTCCCCCTGATCTAGCTCTAGTGCATTATCCAAGAGCTTTTGACCCAGAAATAGAATTCCGTTTGAGAGAAAGGAATCCCCCTACTATGGAACAAATGCAGGACATGGTAGTGGACATAGAGTCAAATCTGAAAATTAGGGATGAAAACCATAAAGCAGAGCAAGAAGAAAGACTTCATAGTTGGTTACAAAGGTCAGAGGGAATGATCACAATGAAAGTGGAATGTTTAGAACATCTGAACACATCTGTTTTGCAACAGGAAAGTAATGACATTCATGAACAAACCTACCACAAAACAAATGATATATTCGTACAACCATACATGATGGAGCAATCTCCTGATATACTATATGAACATAACATCTTCTCCTCTTTCAATTTCTTGCCAAAATATGATGAGTATGATGATGATGATGAGTCTAATGACCATATCAGCCTTACAGAGGAATCAGAACCTAGTTTGGCAGAAAGAAAAATTCAGGATCAGCAGCCCAAAATCAATGAGCAACCTGCATATCTCAGCTATGAGGCAAAGGAGGAAAGCGCAGAAAATTTTGATTTCAGTGAAGGAACTTTACTGTTTTGTTTCGAATCTTTTCAGTTTATTAAGGAAAACTATCATATAATTCATAAGAAAATATCAACAACTGTTGATATGGATCATCTGGAGGAAGCCCAAACCAGTGTTAAAAATATATTGCCTCTAGCTTTGTAGCCCCACAGAGCCATCAAGTATCAGATGGAGGAAGACTTAGAAGCAGCAACATATGATCAAGTCATCCGAATGGATCCCCTACCTCTTTATGTTCAGCCATCCGAGGTTTTCAAAGAAGAAAAGGAGTAGCCTGTGCAGATCAGTCAAAGGCCATATGGGCCTGCTTGTAATAAATTACAAATATCAGTTCAGATGGTACATGATGCATGTGCTGAGAGGGGGTATGATGAAGTAGAGAGGTCCTCTTCTCCACTAGCAGGTTGTGTGCCACAGTATCAGGATATGGATGATATCCCTATTCCAAGGCATGATAGTGATCCCAAACCTTTGTACAGTCCTTCAATTCAGTTCGGTAATAATGTATATATGCTGCAGGACTATTTTGTACAGTTTCTTGATTCAGCAAAGAAGGTCAACAGTTTCCTGATCTTCTCAAAGATTAGCAAAGCCATATCAGATTTCAAGATCTCAGTTTTTTCCGCCAGCAAGCAAAAGCATCAAAGCTCGTTCATGTTTATAATGCTTGAATGGCTACACTGGTTATTTCATTTCATCTAACATAAAAGTGAGTGTTGGTTAGAGTAGGTAGGTAGGATCTCAGTTTTTGTTTGGACAGCAAGCTTGCTGCAGTTGAAGCCCAAAGTGAAGGCCATAAGCTCTTCAAGGTCTGTTGTCATGTTCATAAATAAAGCAACCAGCAAAGGAAAGTTTTCAGAGTACAGCAACAAGTGAAGATCAAGGCATTCTGACTTACTGTTCTTGGCCTTTCACAAGGAAAGGTCATCCCCAAGTGGAGCCAATGTTAGCGTCCTGCTCATAGCAGGTATTCATCTTTCATGATTGACATTTTTACATGCTAAATATGTCATGCTCTGTATTCCATATTTGATACTCAGGCCAAGGAAGTGTCCATGAGGGTCTGCCAGCCTAATTGCCTCTGCTGTATTCCAAATTTTGAGGAGTTATTCCATTTTTGAAGAATTTCCAATTAAAGGGAGATCCAAACAGCTTAATCTTGGTCTCCCTAGGTTTCAATTTTCTGTTGTAGAATATAGAGAATCATTATCTGTCCAAACAACTTAATCTGGGCAGATTCTTAGATAGGTAGAGAAGCAAGGGTGCTGAACAGCTTAATCTGAGCCCCTGGATGGAATAAGTGTAGATGTAGATAGGAGGACAGTAAATAAAGGAAAAAGTTGAAAAATTGGGTTTGCTAGTCCAAATGCACCCAAACCAAAAGAAGAAAAAATGCTTGGTATAGTAGGCTGGGTAAGTAGTTCTGTGGTTGCATAAATCAAGCTATGTGAGCCATTTCATATTTCCAAGTTTCATATCTATCTAGATCACAGTTTGGTGGCACTTTCTCATGTTGATTAGATCAGGCAAGGCATCTCTAACTCCCCTCTCTTCTTATTTCCCAAACTCATTCACTAACATCCCCTCAAGGACCTTGGGATCTGCCCAAAAGTCCATTTTTCATTTCATTTTTGCTTAAAAGCCAGGTTGACATCTGATATTGGCTTAGTGAAAAGAAGCCACATTTCTTTTGTAAAAATACTCTTTGCACAAATCCATCATTCCCCTTACATTTCCACTCCACCAAGTCATACTAACTCCTGACTTTATTATTTAGCTCCCCAAGTCTTTCCTTTATCCCCTACTATGTGAAAAATATATAAAAAACCCAAAAATATTTAATATCCCGCCCCATGGCAACTATAGCGTAATAAACAAAGTCAGGGAGATACCAGGTCTATCTGGGGCCTTGGTATTAGCCCTTCCACGTTCATTTCCCCTGGGATTTATTTTTAACCTCTGATTAAATAAATAACCATGCCACATCACACCCTGCGCATGCATAACCTTTGGATTTCATTGATATTTGGTTAGTGAATAACCATAGCCCCGAGCGCGCATTTAACCCGTAAAACCTAAAGTCGAAAACCCACCACCGCCGCGAATAATCAAACGTTTATCGTGCGCGCTTGTTAATTAAACTCTGATCATCTTCCCCTCCCGTCCACCGTCAGATCGTCTCTCCCAGATCTGACGGCCCTCATGCATATCGGGCACCCTTACGTGATGGCACAATAGTGCCCGATGGTCGACGGTTTCACCATCGTACACTGGGACACTTGGCGGCCTTTAATTGCATCGGGTCCCCCTGACAGATACCCCCCCCTTACCAAAAGAGGTTCTATGCAATCCGCTTACTGCCCTCCCCTGTTTCCACTTCGCCGCCGCCACCTCGCCGGCCACTTTGCTGCGTCACCCTGCTGCGTCACCCTGCCACGTCACCCTGACATGTCACCCTGCTAACGTCATCATCCGTACTGGGTCCCACTGCTGACATCATGCTGACATCATCCGCCGTACCGCTGACATCATCTGCCAAAAGGAAAACGCGCAAGAGAGAAATCGAGGCTTCGGAGGCCCGTAATCAAATTTTGAGGCAGTTTTCGATGCGCGATTAGCGCTAATCACGCATCGCTACGGGAAATAGGCCAAAATGGGGAATCGTTTTGCTCAGTGACTGTTTTTGCCACGAAACGGCAGAAAAGGGGCGATTTAACTTTTTTTACCACATCAGAGAGAGGAAGAAGCCCCAATTCAATCAGAGAGTATCAGTGAAGCGGCAGAGAGTATTAGATCGACCATATCAGAGCCGGAAAAGCATTAAAGACCATCCAAACCCAGTCAATGCATACCAGGACAGAGTCACAGGCCGTTAAAACCGAATCATAATGAATTAAATGGGAATCACAGTCACCTAAGAGCAGCAGAACCGACTAAGAGGTGCAGGTGAGAAGTGAAAGGTGCAGCAATTGCAGATTGGAGAAGCAGAGTTGCCAGAGGACGACAGATAGCCACATTTTGAAACAGTTGCCCCCAGCGGAGCATTAGATAGATATTTTCATTACTTATAAGACAAGTTAGGTTAACTGCATTTATTTCCTGAAGAAGATCTTCTAGCAGATCTTTGTTGTAGATATTTTGCCTATAAATACAACACTAAACAATGTAATAAGGGTTGGTGGGTTGCTTGGTTGATCTCTCATTCTGAGAGATGTACTGTAAATATTTAAGAACTTCTGTAATCAAATATTACTGGAATACTTGCATCTGAACTGGATGGTTGTGCTTTCAATGGCTGAAGAGATTGGTATGGAATTCTCGTGCTTGCTCATGGTCCAATAAGTTGTCCCTCCTTTTGTTTATCAGTTTATACATAGTTATATCAAATATATATCATAATCTAAGTTGCAGGAAAAAAGAATAGACCATAATTGGTTTTCAGGCCCTCTGTGCTCAATTCTTGCAACTTTCTATGTTTTCCTCTGAAACAGTGATGAATATGCATTCTTAATTGCGCCTATTTAAGTTTTTCCTTTCACATATGAATGCTGTCTGGGAATTCTTCATTGCTCCCAGATATCACTCATCCACTTTCCCTCTTTGGCTGGATGAGAGATCCTTTATTTCCTGTCGTTCCCTAACTTCCACTTCACTCTTGTTCCAACATAAGATCATTGTTCCATGTGTGGCTATCCTGCTCCATATTCCCCTCTTCTACTAGAGAAAAAAGACACCTTAGTTCACAGACATGACTCCATGCCCAATGGTTTGAACTTCTTAATCTTTGCATGCCAACTCAGTTTGAATAAGATCAACCTCCCCATCAATCAAAATCAAATCAAAACCATGTTCCTCATATCTATCTTAAAATCACCCCTTAAACGAAGCTAAATCTCAAAGAGAGAGCCCTCATTGACTGTTGTTAGGTTAGGACCTGCAGTCCAAAGACTGGTTTGTGGTTACCTCGGCCGTATTCCCTTGGGAGTCAAAGGGAAAAACTTGAGTGATAACAGCCACCACATCTCTTCTCAGAGATAAGCTACCATCGCCATAGCTGGTTTATTTCCATAACTATTTGTAAGTATATTTCAGTATTTTATAGTAATGAAATGAAGTATTACTTTGGATACATATCTGTGCTTATGGTTATCTATGTAATTTGTTGCGTTCCTATTTAAGTCCAGCTCAGTGGTACCAGAGAAGTCTACTTTTTTTCTCTTTTTTTCTTTGCATGTCCCCAATGAGGTCAGGATATAAGGAGTTAGGGCTTGAACTGGTTGAACCTTTGCAGGACCAGCCTTGCAAATCCTGAACGCCTCCCATGGTGGATGAAAAGAAAGATGAGGGGGTAGGAGATCCTATCAAAATATTGCTCGAAGAAGCCCTCGAGCGACAACATAACGCAATGATGCACAACTTTGACCAAATCCTTCAGCGGCTACCTAGAAGTGACGCATCAGCTTCCAATAGCTACTCTGGAGATGCCACACCCTTTAAGGTACAAGTTAATTCTGAAATCCCCATATTTGAGGGTCAGATAGATGCAGATGTCATAGATAAATGGTTAAATCTGCTAGAGGGTTATTTTTTTTTCATGAATTTTTGAGTCGAGAAAAGATTGTTTTCGCTCTTCTCAAAGAAGCCCCCCACGTCAAGGACTGGTGGGAAACCTACTGCGAGCAGAAGGATGAAAATACCGACTCACTATTTTCAGTGGCACCCACTTGTAATTCATTCCGGGATGCCATCAAGGAGCAGTACTACCCTGTCAGAAGCCATGAGGATGAATACATAAACTGGACCACGCTGTGACAGGGAAGGGTCCAAGACGTGCCAGAGTTCACCAATATTTTCCATACCCTTCGCAAAAAGTTGGGTATTAAGGAATTAGAGCAAAATTTGATACTCAAATACCGCCGCTGCCTGCACATGTACACCCAAGAAGATATAGAGTTCCTGAACATCTCCTCGCTCGGCATAGCATACCAATATGTAGTCAAGGTCGAGCAGAAGTTTAAACAAAAGAAGCGAGACTTTGGATCTGTGAATCTGAAGTAAGGGAAAGGTGCCCCTAAACTACAAAATGAAGGGAAAAGCCAAGGCGGGGTACCCCAAGACAACCCGCCAAAGCTGCAAGCAAAGAACAGTGATGTGAAGCTAAAAAAGGACACGCGAAAATGGTGTGAGTTCCATAAGAGCTCCACTCACAACACGAGTGTTGGGCCAAGCAGTCACTGGTGGCTGAGTTAAAGGTTTCAGAATCAGACGCATGTTCCGACTCTGAGTCAAAAACCGACAAGGGGAATGACAAGGGGAAACAGATCATTGATGTGGATCCCAATGCCACTATTGCTACTGCCAAGATCCAGAAAAATGAACCTGAAGATCTAAAGGAGGAGGAGCGTCTCTTCCACTCCCAGATGTGGGCAAAGGGCTCAGTGCTACAGTTCATTGTCGATGGCGGGAGCCAAAAGAACCTCATTTTGGCAGAGGTCGTGAAGTGGTTGGGCTTACCGACCATAGCACATCCACAACCGTACACCATCGGGTGGCTTCACCAAGGACGGAATCTTCGCGTGAGCCAAGAGTGTCGCCTTCCATAGAACATCAAGCCCTTCACGGATGAGGTATTGTGTGAGATTGATCCCCTTCAAGTTTGTGATGTATTATTACGACAACCATACTTGTGGAAGTGACATGCTATGTATGAATGAGGGCCCTATGTTGTTATTATTACATTGGGAAATAAGTTGTACATGATACCAGAGGTAGCACTGCCTACCGCCATCTCTTTGATTACTGCAAAACAATGCATTAAGCTCATTTCCAAAACTGGGAAATTTGTTTTCCTGATGATACACCCTCAAGAAAAGAAGAAGATACTGGCCATGACCTCTAGACAGGGCCCCTCCGCATGACAACTACAGATGGACAAGGTCATGGAGGAGTACGAGGACATCTTCCCCTCCCCCGCAGGGGTTCCTCTGCACTATCAGGTCAAGCACTCCATCAATCTGACCCCAAGTGCGCCGCTACCCAATGGAACAATTTATCGGCGACCCATTCTGGAGAATGATGAAATCAAGAGGCAGATTCAAGAGCTATTGTAGAAAGGGCACATTCGTCTGAGTTCATTGCCTTGTGGGACCCCGATCATGTTGGTACAGAAGAAGGATTGGACTTTGAGACTTTGTATTGACTATTAGGCACTGAACAAGATCACTGTCCATAATAGGTACCCGATACTACGGATTAATGACCTCCTAGACCAACTAAAGGGGGAAAAATATTTCAGCAATATCTATCTGAAGTCAGGATATCACCAGGTACCAATCGAACCCTATGATGTGTGGAAGACTTCCTTCAAAGCCAAGGAGGGTCTTTTCGAATGGTTGGTTATGCCTTTCGGATTGATGAATGCTCCTGCAACCTTCATGAGGCTAAGGGATGACATCCTGTGGCCATTCACCAACTCATTTGCAGTGGTATACCTAGATGACATTCTGATCTTCAGCCAGACTTGGGAAGAGCACCTCCACCACATTCGACAGGTTCTCCAAACACTATAGCAATAGAAGCTATGTCCCAATTTGGAGAAATGCACTTTTGGCATGGCCCAGGTTTAGTATCTGGGATACATTATTGATGAACAAGGGGTGCATGTGGATCTAGCCAAGATCCAAGTCATTCGGGATTGGCCACCTCCAACCACTCTGACAGAGCTTCATAGCTTTTCTAGGTCTTGCCAACTTCTACTGTAGGTTTGTGTTGGGGTTTTCTCATATCACTTGGCCCTTGAGTCAAGTCACCAAGGGAGGAGCAAAAGAAAAATTCTTTTGGTTTGAATCTCAATAGAAGGCATTCATAGATTTGAAAGATCGCCTCTGCATGGCACCAATGCTCGTGTTACTAGATTTACAACAACCATTTGAGTTCGAGACAGATGCCTCTGACTATGCTATTGGGGCAGTCCTTACTCAACACAGGCATCCAGTAGCATATCACAGTGAAACACTTTCAGAGACAGTCTGGAGGTATCCCACTTATGATAAAGAGATGTATTCGATTGTGCAGGCCTGCCGACAATGAAACCATTACATTTCGGGGAAGGAAACGGTCATCCACACAGACCACCAACCCTTGCAGTTCATACAGACCCAAGGGAAATCACAGAATGATCGCCATTAGAAGTGGTCTACATACCTGCAACAGTTCCATTTGAATATCAAGTATAGGAAGGGTAGCACCAATAATGTTGCAGATTAGCTCAGTCGGCCACCGATCATGGTGTTAACCACCATGCTCAATTATTGTGGGCACGAGACTTCTGATTAGCCACTTCTCTACAAAAGCAACCCATAATTCAGCCACACATACCATACACTCTTGAAGGGTCGGCATGTTCCAGATTTTCACCTCCAGGATACCTTGTTATGCCACCTAGGTCACCTTTGTGTTCCTTCAAGCGAGCGTGCCAAGATGATTTTGGAAGCACACTACAGTCGGGCTGCTTGGCATTTCGGGGTCGAGAAAATGGCGGCAGTACTGCAAAAGTATTTCTATTGGCCGAATCTTTGACAGGATGTCAGGAAGTACATTAGGTCATGTACTACCTGCGCCATTGCCAAACCGACCATCAAGAAGAAAGGCCTCTATACGCTGCTACCTACCCCTAGGTGACTTGACTCAAGGGCCAAGTTATATGAGAAAACCCCAACACGAACTTGCAGTAGAAGTTGGCAAGACCTAGAAAGTTGTGGAGCTCTGTCAGAGTGGTTGGAGGTGGCCAATCCTGAATGACTTGGATCTTCGCTAGATCCACATGCACCCCCTGTTCATCAATAATGTATCCCAGATACTGAACCTGGGTCATGCCAAAAGTGCATTTCTCCAAATTGGCACATAGCTTGTGTTGTCGCAGTGTTTGGAGAACCTGTCGGATGTGGTGGAGGTGCTCTTCCCAACTCTGACTGAAGATTAGAGTGTCATCCAAGTATACCTCTACAAATGAGTTGGTGAATGGCCGCAAGATGTCATCCATTAGCCTCATGAAGGTTGCAGGAGCATTCGTCAATCCGAAAGACATAACCAACCATTTGAAAAGACCCTCCTTGGCTTTGAAGGCATTCTTCCACACATCAGAGGGTTCGATTGGTACCTGGTGATATCTTGACATCAGATTGATCTTGCTGAAATATTTTTCCCCCTTTAGTTGGTCCAAGAGGTCATCAATCCACGGGATCGAGTACCTATTATGGATAGTGATCTTGTTCATCACCTGATAGTCAATACAGAGTCTCTAAGTCCCATCCTTCTTCTGTGCCAACACGATCGAGCTCCCACAAGGCGATGAACTCGGACAGACGTGACCTTTCTGCAGTAGCTCCTGAATCTTCCTCTTGATTTCATCATTCTCTAGAACGAAGCAATAATAAATTGGTCCATTGGGTAGCGGCACACTTGGGGTCAGATCGATGGAGTGCTTGACCTGACAGTGCAGAGAAACCCCTGCGGGGGAGGTGAAGATGTCCACGTACTCCTCCACAACCTTGTCCATCTGTTGTTGTCGTGCAGAGGGGCCCTATCTGGAGGCCATGGCCACCGTCTTCTTCTTCCCTTGAGTGTGTATCATCAGGAAAACAAATTTCCTGGTTTTGGAAATGAGCTTACTGCATTGTTTTGTAGTAATCAAAGAGATGGCGGTAGGCGATACTACCTCTGGTATCCTGTACAACTGATTTCCCAATGTAATAATAATAGCACGGGGCCTTGATTCATATACACCATGTTGCTTCCACAAGTATGGTTGTCCTAATAATACATCACAAACTTCGAAGGGAGTAATGTCACACAATACCTCATCCATGAAGTGCTTGATGTGGTATGGAAGGTGACACTGTTGGCTCACGCGAAGGTCCCATCTTTGGTGAAGCTAGCCGATGGTGTACGATTGTGGATGTGCTGTGGTCGGTAAGACCAACCGCTTCATGACCTCTACTGAAATGAGGTTCTTTTGGCTCTCGCTATTGACAATGAACTGTAGCAGTGAGCCCTTTACTCACATCTGGGAGTGGAAGAGATGCTCCTCCTCCTTTGGATCTTCAGGTTCATTTTTTTGGATCTTGGCGATAGCAACAATGGCATTAGGATCCGCATTAATGATCTACTTCCCCTTGTCATTCCCCTTGTCGGGTTCTGACTCGGAGTCAGAACATGCATATGATTCTGAAACCTTTAGCTCAGCCACCAGTGACTGCTTGGCCCGACATTCACTTGTGTTGTGAGTGGAGCTCTTATGGAACTCACACCATTTTCCTGTGTCCTTTTTCGGCTTCATGGCATTGTTCTTTGCTTGCAGCTTTGGTGGGTTGTCTTGGGCCACCCTGCCTTGGCTTTGTCCTTTGTTCTATGGTTTAGGGGCACCTTTCCCTTGCTTCAGATTCCTAGATCCAAAGTATCACTTCTTTTGTTTAAACTTCTGCTCGACCTTGACGGCATATCGGTATGCTATGCCAAGCGAGGAGATGTTCAAGAACTCTATATCTTCCTGGATGTACTTATGCAGGCAGCCATGGTATTTGAGTATCAAATGTTGCTTCGAATCCTTTATACCCAACTTTGTGTGAAGGGTATGGAAACGATTGGTGAACTCCGGCATGTATTTTTCCCTTCCCTGCTGCAACATGGTCCACATTATGTATTCATCCTCATAGCTTCCGACAGGGTAGTACTACTCCTTGATGGCATCCAGGAATGAATTCCAGGTGGGTGAAGCTAAAAATAGTGAGTCGGTATTTTCATCCTTCTGCTCATAGTAGGTTTCTCACCAGTCCTTGACGTGGGGGGTTGCTTTGAGAAGAGCAAAAACAATCTTTTCTCGACTCGAAAATTCATGAACAGAAAACTAACCCTCTAGTAGATTTAACCATTTATCTACGAAATTTGTGTCTATCTGACCCTCAAATATGGGGATTTAAAAATTAACTTGTACCTTAAACGGTGTGGCGTTTCTAGAGTGGCTGCTAGAAGCTGATGCAACACTTCTGGGTAGCTGCTAAAGGATCTGGGAAAAGTTGTCCATCATCGCATTCTGTTGTCGCTCAATGGATTCTTCCATCCGCCATGGGAGGCCATCGGGATTTGTGAGGCTAGTATTGTAAAGGTTCGACCAGTTCAAGCCCTAACTCCTTATATCCCGACCTGGTTGGGGACATGCAAAGGAAAACAGAGAAAAAAAAGAAGACCGCTTTGATACCACTGATCTAGACTTAAACAGGGACGCAAAAAATTACGGAGATAACCATAAACATAGATATGCAGCAGAAATAATACTTCATTTCATTACTGTAAAATACTGAAATATGCTTACAAACAGTGATGGAAATAAACTAGTTAGGGCGATGGTAGCTTATCTTTGAGAGGAGATGTGGTGGCTACATGTCTCTGAACTATGTTACAATGAGGCTTGAAGGCATATTTATTGTTGAGAAACAATGGAAAACCCTTAACATTCCAAAACCTAACCCTAGAAGATGAAACGCCAAATTGTGGGCCCCATTTGGCTAAATTGGTACATCAACTTCGTGGGGTCCTAAATTTGGCATACGATCTATGTTTGACACGTACAATAGCTTGTTAGAAAGATCTATCTGAGCACTACCACTTGGAGTAGGGAAATATCAATCCATGGACCCATGTTGCTCGCAGATTTCCCAAGAAACGTCATTTAGGGCCTCGAAACGGCTCTGGAAGTTTAGGACCCCAAAAACTGCTAAAAATAGTAAGTTGTGCTACAATTAAGGAAACTGAAAATGCTTAGAGAAACAATGGTGGGGGTCCAGGTGGACTTGGCAGATGGCTACCAATAGTCACCTAGATTAGATTTGTTCTATATTTTTCTCAGTTTGTTTTACCATTACAGATCATGATTAAGAAAAATTCAGTGTTCAAATGGGGGAATAAAGAAAAATAAGCTTTTGATTCAATAAAAAAGGTGAACATTAATGCTCCTACATTGAACACTCCAAATTTTTCTAATCATTTTATTTTATATACTTTAGCATCTGATACTTCTTATGCAACTGTGTTGACACAAATCAATGATCAAAACATTGAAGCATCCATATCATTTTTCAGTTCAAATCTGCATGGTGTAGAACTTAATTATTCTGAAGTGGAAAAGCAAGCCTTCATTGTATTCAAATATATTAAACACTTTAGGGCATTCCTCCTTAATAGTCCCATTTTTGGCAGTGAGACAATTACTAGTCCAAAGGGAAATGGGAGAGAAGAGGACCAACTGGGTTACAATGTTACAAGAATACAATTTAGATATTAAACCAAGGAAACTTGTAAAAGGTCAAGGTTTTTGCATGTTGTTAACAAGATCTTCTAACATTCATGAACATGAAATTTCGAAAAATATTGAGGAAATCAATGAGAAAAGTATCATCAACCATGAATCTCCATATGCGGATTTATTATTTTATTTGAAAAATGGATATGCTCCTTCTAATCTCTCTTACAAAAACAAATATGCCTTAAGACTGAAAGAAAAACACTTTGAGATTATTGATGATGTGTTGTTCAGAAGGAATTATGATTCAGTTTTGTTAAGATGCCTTGAAAAAACTGAAGCACAAAAGGTCTTGCAGGAATTACATGATGGTCCAATAGGTGGACATTTTGGAGGTGATACAATAGCTCACAAAATTATACATGTTGGTTATTATTGGCCCACTTTATTCAAAGATGCCCATGAATATGTAAGGAAAAGCAGAACATGTTGAACTGCTAGTGGAAGACAGAGAAATCCAGCCTTTCCTTTCCAACCAGTCAACTTGAACAACCATTTGAACAATGGGGACTGGATATCATAGGAGAGATTATTCCACATTCCTCCAAGTAGCACAGATATATCCTTACAGCCACATATTACTTTACGAAGTGGGTAGAAGAAATTCCTTTGAAGGTAGCCAACTCTGAGGCAATTATTGAATTCATAGATCAATTCATCATTACCAGGTTTGGCATACATAATGCTCTCATTTTTTATAATGCATCTTATTTTTTAGAAAATACCATACTTGAATTTGCTATTTAAAGAGGATTTAAATTGAAATATTCTACAAACTACTATCCTCAGGGTAATGGCTTAGCAGAATCAAGAAACAAAAATATGATCAAAATCATTAAGAGAATTGTTGACCAGAATCAAAAGAATTGGCACAAGTCTTTGATATTTGCATTATAGGCTGACCGCATCACACAAAAGGCCTCAATAGGCACTTCTCCATTCAATTTAGTATATGGGAAATAAGTTGTTATACCAACAAACTTAGCACTCCCATCCCTGACCCTAGTCCAATTTATTGAAGAAAATCCCTCCTCTTCCATTCAATTAAGATATGCTCAAATCCTTAAATTAGAAGAAGAAATGGAAAAAGCCAGAATTACACATGCAAAACATCAATAGATTATTAAATCTTATTTTGATACAAATTCTACCAGCCCAAAATTTTTACAAACTGGTGGTTTTGTTTTGAAATGGTAGAAATCACACGAAGATAAAGGCAAACACACTAAATTTCAAAATATGTGGCTAGGACCATTTCAAATCATCAAGAATATAGGCCCATCAACATTCCTATTGCAAGATCTATCAGGAAAGAGGGATTCTCTTCCTGTCAATGGGCTTATCTTGAAAAAATTCTTTACTTAAGGAGGTAACCCCTTCTTACTTGTAAATATTCAATTTGTAGCTTTGTTTGTTTGAATTTCTATGTTTATGAAATAAGGTTGTGAATAGCCTTCCATTGACCTTTTTCTATTATGAAAGTTATTTAAAGAAAATAGTGTAAATACTTACTTTCGATAGATGGAAGCCTTTAAAGAAAAGACTGCAGTTCTAGAAAGTTAGATAATAAAAAAAACTCTGAAAACCTCTTTAAAATTTGTAAAGCCTTTAGAAGCCCTGAAAATACTGTAAATCATTTCAAGTTTTAAAGAGCCATGCGAGGTTATTTGTAAAAAAGCAAAGGTTTTTCCAAACTTAGCATCTACAACTCTTAAATTGTCATCCATATACTCTTAAGGAGTAAGTCAGTCACCCTATCCACAAAGATTGTGTTTTTTCAGAGTGTAATTCTAAAATATGTTTCAAATAAAAAGATAAGAGGTCTCATTACGAGCCAACTTACCATGATCATAGGGAACTAATTAAATTGTCATTACCAATATCACATATCAAAACAGGGTAATGGCTTATAATTTTAAGACAAGGGGTCTCATCACAAGTTAGCTTTTTCAGTTCAATTACAACCAATGAATGGCATTGTCAATAGTTGGTCACCAAACTAGGACAATCGTTTTTTATCTTTTATAAGAAATAAAATACAAGAAGAAAAAATATGTGTAAACATATCTTTTCGAATTAGCTCTTAAAAGTCATACTCTGATGAGACTATAAATGTTTGCTGGCAGCAGAGGCACTACTTGTGACAACGGAGTAATATTTAAAGATAAGTTGGAGAATCCACCTTGCTTTATCTATACCAACCAATCAAGGCTTGAATAAACCTAGAATGTTTTTATTTTTAAGATTAGAAAAGAAATTACAAAAATAGTTTTCATTATATTCAGAGTTAATTTCTATCTAACTATTCTTAGATTGTTTTCTTTATCCTAAAGGGTTTCCAAATTAAGAAAGTCATAAATATTGCATTACTTTCTCAGAGATAATTGTTTTCCTAGTGAATCGCCAATTGTTTTGTTTTACAACAACCCCCCCATTTCAAAATTTTTATCAAAAGCTTTAAAAAGAAATGGGTATGTTTTTAAGACATAGTTAAATTCAATAATTCAACAATAATCACATGCTTGGATTTAGTCACATAGCACATGGAAATCCTTATCAAAAAATCCGCTCCGATAGAAATAATATCCAAAACCTTTTGATAAAAAAAATGTAATATAATATGTCATATTTTTTTGAGAAGATCTCAGAAGAAAATCTCTGATGCGATAATGTGATTGAATATCGCAAATCACAAGCGCAACAACAAATCATCCTAAAGGTCTATGCCAAATCAGTGATGCGATAATACAATCGTGATCGACCATCGCACATATCATGAGACATATAACAAAGCCCTTTGAAAATAACTGATGTGATATTATAAAGGAAAGTCCATTGTGCGATAAAATACCGTTAAACATATATTGGCAGGTTTTAAACTTTAAATCAATAATAAACAAAAAAGCAATACAGTTGTTGATTATCCTTCTGCCTTATTATACTACTTACCTTTATCGCAATTGAGGCTACCAAAGGAAAATGTTAAGCTTGACCGGTGAACCTCCCGATCTGCGATATGCAATTTATCGTTGATCGTTGATCGGGAAAACCAAATGTTTTATTTTAAAGGACCATCACGCATATGTGCGATGCAACATAGAATTATTATATTTAATTATCACGACCGGCAGTTATGGAGGTCATTAATTTAGCAGTTAAGGTTGAGTTCTTCGAGGATTTCATTTGTCATAATACTTGATTGCATTTCGATTATCATGCTTGAATTACCATAACTCCTTTCATTTCACATTGTCTTTGAACGGTTTATTTCTCTGTTATGCTCTTTCATTGTTTGTGCAGAGCAATTTTGAGTTGATGAATCTAGAGAAAATGACAAAGAAGGTGAAGAAACCCAAGGCTCCTGTTGTAGCCAAAGAAGAACCAACGAAGAAGGTTTTGATATCTGATACTACCTACCTCGGTCTAGGCCAAGCTTCATGGGAGTGTATCTATAATTTGCTGGAAGTAGAGGATCCTGAAGAACTCGAGGTTGAAGCAACAGTAGATGGCACGAGTAAATCAGAGAATACTCTTAAGGAATTGGCCTACTCATATCTTCATAAAATAGCAGCTCAAGCCAAATTTCTACCATATAATGACATGGTCAGGTTGGTTATTGAGAGAATCGCAAAAACAGATAGAACTTTCTTCACAATTGATGGAAGAATGTTTGGGTCATTCAGAGAAGAAGATATTAGACAAATATACCATTTTCCTCAACTGGAGAAGCGTTATAACAAAGCGGTTTTGGAGGATTTTTCCAAGGAGAACGCCATCAAATCCGACCCTATCAGACAATGGAGACATTTTCCAACCAAGCACAAGCATGAAACAACGGGTATGTACTCCGTAGATTCATTAGCCTCTCCTTCTTGTTATGCTGGTGCAATTATGTGTAGACTCTTTGGAGTCCATGATTCTACTAAATTTTCTATAAAGATGGTACCATCAATGGAGGCTGCAATAGATGGCTTTATCATGGATTGGGGAACCATCGAGTTTGATAAGTTGGCCAACCAGATACTTGAATATAGAAAAGGCAGGGTTGTGTCTACCTGGGTGATACCCCCATTTTACATAAGTTCCTACATTATGGATGTTATCTATTTTAATTCTGAATATCCCATTCTCGGATGGAAATGGAGTCTACAAGACCCCAACTCCATTCACTCTATCATAAAGAACTGTGGAAATCCCATTACAAAAACCACCTATATAGAATTTGTCATGGTTTCATCCTTCTCGTGTCTTATGTCATATTCAATAGGCCTGCTCCTAGGTTATCCGAGGAAGTGTCAATCCACCTAACTACAATTGGTAGTTGGTTTGGAGAAGAGAGTTTCACCTACATAAGACTTTTCTGCACCCTTGCAACCCTCATGTCCTTCCCTTATATATCCAAAATAAACTACTGGCCAAATAATTAGCACATCAAATAATAGTTGAAGGGATGTCAAGGACTCTTAGGGATTCCAAAAATCACATGTGGCCAATTTCCCCTTCAATGCTGTGCTTTTACCCTGCATGATTTCAAACATGCAGAGAAGGAGGTCAAGAAAATAAAGTTGTTAAAGCTCGCAACTATCCCAAAAAGGTAGTACGATCCTAGATCGGTTGCCTACAATGTTACTGCTCAGGACAAAATCTCCAAATTTGATCATGAGAAGGATAGCTATGATGATTTGTTTGTTTCAGTAGAATCATTTTCTCATGTCAAACATTTGGCCAAAATCAAACTGGGAGCGGAAGGACTAGAGGAATTCTATAAGCTCAGGGCATAGAGATTGGAAACCCTACCTCTAGACTTATTAAATACAAGCTCTATGGTACAACCTCAAGGCCACAATAAGGAAAAAATTACTGAGAAGACTCTCGAAATTGAAAAGATTCCTGAGAAGGAGAAGACACCATAAAGGGAGCAGAAGAAGGTAAGAACTAGTGAGCCCCTTGATGCAGATATTAATATTCATCCCAAGTTAATCAAGGAATGGAAATAGTTTGATTCAATCATCAGTAACCCTAATAAAACCCAAGAGTTCACTACACCAGAGGTGGCTACAGTGCTAAAACCAAAAGTCAACACTGTTCCGATTGTAGGAACAAGCGGCCCACCCAGGTTTCAGCAAGACATAGAGATCATTCCTAAAAATCCCACTGAGGAGATTGTACTTCAAATTGAAGAAATACCACCACTTGATGTCTTCTACAGTCCAAAGCATAGGGCTACCGTCAAAATATAGAGGAAGAAGAGGAAAATTGATCAATGTCCTCTTTTGACTCCTCAGGTAAAGATGATGAACATGGTATGGAAAGCAGAGGTCCATCCCTATGAGGATTTAACAAAACTGTCACAGTATGCGAGATCTTACATAGTAGTGAAAATGGATAAGGCCTCAGAGGGCAGCCACCTGATGAAATAAAAAGACTAGAAAATCATCCAGCTGGAAGCACAATTGGCATAACAACAACAAAAGATAGATTAGCTCAAGCAACAGTTGATAGAATAGAGGAAACAAAATGAACAATTGAAAGAGAAATTAAAATTATAAAATTAGAGGATTGATGAATAAACTCTGCATAAACAATACGAGTTGTCTCAAGAGTTCAACAGACTGTAGTTTTTGAGTGAGCAGGAGAAGAAATTAAATGAAGAATAAATCACATAAGTGAAAGATCAATTAGAATAGTTCAAAGGATATCCACAGGTAAATGAATTCAGAATAGAAGCCCTGGAAATTACCAAGGCCTTGTCTCAACAATTGGATATTCTATGTCAAGATATATCATTGGCCACCCCCTTATGTGCTATATCTGCATCTATGACTGAAAAAATAGTGGATGCTATGCTTGAATTAGATAAGGCAGATTAAAAATTAAACAATTTTATATCATGGCAAGATTCAAAAGAAGGAAAGCTACCAATCTACAAAGGATACAAGAATCACATAAGGAAATCTTGTTTTCCAAATGGGATTCTCAATTAATGAAAGCTGAAAGAGTCACGTCCAGATTCAGAGCCACAAAAAATAATCTGGTTGAGTTGATAAACAACACTTTGCATATGTCTAATCCAATTACAGATTTCTCTCTAGGTAAACTCCCAAAGGTAAAATTGTTGGAACAACATTGGAAGCAGGAGCTGGCATAAGGGAAAAATTAATGGAAGGAATCCAAAGCCTAACATGGGAAACATTCTAGTTTTTCCTTGTCAAACCACACAGTGAGTAGATGGCAATGAAGTGTCTCTCGGATGTGATCAATTACATGGTCATCGAGCACTTTGATGCAACCTATATAGCTCAGCTACACTCCAGGATGAGTCAGCCACCAAAAATTTAGCCTATGCTCACCATCTATCAACTACAATCGCAGGAGAAGAAGCCGATATAGTGAATCCATTTTACCACCATAAGATTGCTATTTTCATGATAAAATCCCAGATTTATGTGTCTTTAGTTATACCAGTGCATAGCAATTTTCGTTCGTAGTTTGTTGTCATTATTAGTATTTAAAGACCCTTTCATGTTTTTAGAAAGGGTCCTAAATTTTGTATTTAAACTTAACTCGGAAGTTACACTACTATACTTCTGATATATATTTTTTATAAAAGACTGGACCAAATTTCTGCATTTTCACAAAGAGGCTCTTATGAGATTTGCACTATTGCATCTTTTGAAGGCATTCCCAAATTAGAAGGTAGAATTTGAGTATTGTTTACATCGGGAGAATCCAAATGCATATGGTACTATTATCTTTGCTTTTGTGTTATTTCTTTATGTGAATGAGCATTTATCAACTTTGCTATTATTGATATGTAATATGTTTTTAAAAGTAATTCTTTAACTTATCATTTTTCAATGTTCCGGAATTGTTATCTTTTGAATATATATATATGTCAATGATATATTATGATCAATGTGATAATGTTTTTTATTATTACTTTTTTTAATTAATTAAACAAAGTAATCATCATATGAATGCATATTTCTATTTTATGAATAAGTCATCTTTATGGTTATTTGTTAATAGAAACAATCAAGAATCGTTTTTTTAGAAGAACACCTAGGATAGATTAGTTATCTTTGTATATTTTTGCACTGTAGAGTAATGCACTTATCACCCTCGTTATACATTACAAACCAATCACCCATCAACTCATATATCACTAGGAAACTGGTCCCATTACATCCTGTAGGAGTCACCACACCAAATGGAAAAGAGTTGCATTAAGGTCCGAAGCGGGTGGTCTTCCCCAATGTTGATGCAACAATTTTAGAGGCATCAACAGGAGACCGTAATCCTTCTTCATCCTTTCTGTAAGGTATTTTTGACTAGTCTTTCTGCCAAACTCCTTAGCTGGGTTTGCGCCTTCATAAGGTAGGTGTGTGATTCTATGAATGATCATGTCTGTAATGGGGATAGGCCCTCCCAGCCATAAACAACCATTGTGCACCAATGTGAGTAGCTGGTGCACCCATATCGTGTTGATGCGGGTGCGGTGGTAATGTGGCACCATAACAAATTGAGGAACCTTGACTGCTCAACGTCATGGACCCATTACTCTCTTTCCAACACTGTAACACCTAATTCTTCATAATAGACCCTCCTCATATATTTGGTCATCGCTAAGTGTTGGAACTTGGCGTGGTCTGCAAGGTCCCAATCCTCGATTTTTAACAACAGGACCCTTGTGAGCTGTGGGACTTAAAAAGTGACCTTTTCAGGTAGCTAATGTGTGGATATTGTGAATTTCTCAGCATTAAGGTCCTTCGTGACCTTTTGTTTTCCCTTTCGTGGAGGGATATACTTAGATAACCTTGTTATGGGTTCCACTCCACCAGCATCAATAACTTATGTTCCCTAGGATTCTTGGGCTTCTTCCACCTCCAGGCCCACTACCTTCTTCGGCTACTTATATTTCTTTTGCTTCTGTGTTTCGTTATGATTCTTTGGGGTGGGCATCGACACTGGCTTCTTCTGATTGTCCTTCGCAGATTATTTTGATTTGGCAGGTTGTCTTTCTTAGGTAGGGGTAGGCTTCAGCCTAGGTGACCTTGGCGTCGTAGGCACAATAGTTGGAGATTCCATACTTACAACTTCCGGGGTAGCGGTCTTTTTAGTGCCTAGATTTACCTCAGGCTGAAAAGGTAGGATCTAGGGCCAACATCAAACCACGCTCAGCCTAGTAGATAATGCTACCAAGTTAGGAGAGTGCTCTCTCCAGGTCAATCTTAGCTAATAATGATCACTAAAGGCTTGAGATGACTGATTAGATTACTAATCTTAGGCTAGGTATAGATGTAAGGGAGTTTTATTGAATAAAATGTTGTGTTTGCTAGCTCTAATGAAAAAGGCAGATCTTGGGTGTAGGGAATGAGGTCAGTCTTGCAGAGGGCTCAATGGAGCAAGGTAGGCAACTGTATTTGGCACTCTAAATCAAATGAGATGGATGGTTTAGACAGAGGAGGAGTTGAAGAGGGAAAGAGAAGCCATGGATCCTCTCCAGAAAGTTGAAAACATCAAGAAACTAAAGCAAACCTCAAGTAGAGCACTGCAATTTCAATGGGTTCTACTTTCACTGTTGTTTGATTTAGCTGAGAAGAAATAAGAGAGAAAATGACATACATAACACATAAGTAATTTCACAAATACATAAGAAAGCACTGTACCAAAACAAAATGCCACAGGGATCCCAAAGAGTGCTGCAAACCTTGGTCTCAATTCCTTAGCCAAAATGCTGATATAAGTGTACAATGAAGCTCCTTGCTTTCTCAAGAGTCCAACTATGCCAATGACTGAAAAACTACATAATATAGACAAATCATAGCTCATCCTAGCCTCTAGGGGTCGAGCTCACATTTTTAGGAGTTGTTCCAACTAATTCTAAACTGAGAACTAGAAATTAGGGAGTGGAACAGCTTGCCTCTAGAAACTAGGGAACTGATTCATTCAATTTCAAACAACATTTTAACCAATGAATCTACCTCCATAAGTGAAAATTTGACCTATTCACATCATGATCCATCAATTTACATTAAATTATATCACAAATTTTCCTTTAGAAAAGTGAAAATGTCAAACTGGCCAAAGTTGGGCGAAAAATAGAGCTATACTTTGTCAAACGCATAATTTTTCCTCTATGTGTCGCGCTTGATTCTCTATGCATAGCGCCTATTTGGATCCACTTTTGGAGGCCTTCCTGATGTTCAAATTCACTCCAAGTGTACTTTTTGGAAAGGTCTGCCTATCTACTTTCCAACAAAAGTGGAATTTCTCAATTTGCTCTCCATTTGCCCCTCCAAAGCTTAGTTCTCCCAACACTACTTCCTGTCTGTCAAAATAGGGGCAGTAAGGTAATTTTTTGAGTGTTTTTGACCTTTTTGGGGACTCAAAACCTGTCCAAATTTCTTGGCCATTGGCAGGAAAGCATATTTTTCCATGCCAAATCCAAAAATTCCTAGTTTTTGTGATTTGGAGGCTCCTAGAAAAAGTGAGCGCCTCGTGGTGCGGCGCATAGGGCAGAAAAATCCGTTTTTTCTGCCAAAAATTTCCAAAAATGCATAAATTGCTCCAATTTTTTTGAAATTTAGCCTGATTCTTCTCTACCAAGAGCTATGTTGGGCCAAGGAAGCCTCATCTAATATCCAAAGTTGATCATTCTCCTTTCACCTCTTTGATGCCTTCTTCAATTTTGCCTTTAAACTCCTGATTCTTGCCTTGCAAACATTATTCCTTGCCATGTAGTGAAAAGCCATGTTTCTCAACAAGTTTTTCTCCTTGTTGGCTTTCTCCAACAATCTCTCTAAGTGGATGTTAGTTCTCTCCAACTAAGACTCATGATTCTTGCTAATGTGTGAGTTCTCTTGATGAGTATGAAGAGATTTAAGTGTCTTTGATCTTTTGCTACCAAGTGTATGAAAATGTATGAGGGGCTATGAAGGGAGAGGGCAAGAGAGGTTTTGGGAATGTTTTTGACTAGAATTTTGGGAATAGAAGGATTTTAGGGATAGGTTTTAGGCTTTGGGATAACAATTAATGTTTGGGAACATGTAGCTAGGGTTTGGGATAATGAGAATTAGGGACATAGGGTGAATGGGGGTTAGGGATATGGGGTTAGGGAATGGTTTTATGAAACTGGAAAATAAATCAGGGAGGGAGTGATGGAGTGGACTTGAAAACAAAAACTCAAACTGCAAACCCTAAGCAATTGTTTTTGAGGAAAAATTGCAAGGAGGTAGGGTTTGAAAACTTTCTCACTAAATCACCATAAACACCAAGGTAACTCTTTCATTGGTCATGGGAGAAATGTTAACTTACTTGAACACAAGAAGGTTGAACAAATTTTACAATTTCGGAGAGTTTGTGAGTGCAATCAGGCTTCCAGTGTTGGAAATAATACTGAGAGGGGGGGTGAATCAGTATTATCACATTAATAAAACTTTTTCATTTCCAAACTCTGATTCATATATGCTACTTCCACAACTTCTTATGATTAAGTTAATTGATCTTCAATGAGTGCATTAGAACATTATCAACCATATTATCAGTTAACAGATGCAGTAACATAGAATAGATCATCACACATAAGGCACACACATGAACACCATGATATAAGGTGGAAACCCAATGCGGGAGAAAACCACCTGCTGCAAGTCATCTCAATCTTCTTCTTAATAAGAAATCCTTTTACAATATTTGTACTGGTGCAGTCTTATACCAGTACGGGAGCTACAACCCCCTTTGCTCTTGTACTA